>BMAW01054716.1:1540455-1572866 GCA_019974015.1 Nephila pilipes
ATATATATATATATATATATATAATTATGATTTATCTTTTTGATTTTGAACGAAGTTTGAAGAAAAATTGTACTGAACACCGTTTTGTGTTTATATGTCAGTTATTAGAAAAATGTATGACTATAATCATTATTCATTTAAATCTGTATTTTGATAAGAAAATACGTTATTGGATTATTGAGAAAAGTTTTTGTTCTGTTTTGCAAGATAAAAAGTATCTCTTAAAATCATTAATATGGTTTTTTTGTGTGCATTTTGAATACATTTTTTAAAGATAATTACATTTTCAACTTGAGAAGAGTATACATTTTTACATAATCACTTTATAATATTTAATTTCATTTTAGAAATAAAAACGTTTATGTTTTGTTTTAGAATGAATATATTTAAAATAATAAAATTTTATAAAACTGTATAAGAGTTTCGTGAGGAAATATTTTACTGTACTAATTTAATAAAAAGTATGAAAAATCTTTTCTAATCTTAATACATGATGGATTGCATAAGCAAAATGCAGGAAAATGTTGAATAATTGTTACGATAACGTGGGTGTTTATTTGTTAACATAATTTTATTAGTTAAAGTATATCCATGTAAAAATCAATTTCTATGTAAAAAATACTTGAAACAAATATGTATTATTACCACTGCTGTGGCTTAAAAAAGACATAAAGCTAGCAAAAAGATGGTAAGAAATGTTTTATTAACTTGCTCTGTTTTTGTGCACAAAATATATTTTTTAATGTATTTGATACATATAAACAGGAAAAAATTCGGTGTTTGTGCGTAATATTATAAATTATGATTGATAAAGATTTTATGCATAGGGAATTTTCTGTATAGGGAGTATTTTAACACTTCATTGCTTCATAAATACAGGAAATATAATTATGTCACTGTTCTTTAAGTTTGATTTAAATCATTCCTTATTACAATCATGATATAGTCGTTATAAAAGGATTCATAATTAGGTAATAATTTCATAGCGTAATACAAGCTTTGTCCAGAAAGTTGAAAATACTTAAGAATTTGAAATTTTAATACCAATACTTATTATTATATTCAAAGCATTCAAAGTGAAATCGTATATCTTTATCAAATGTATAGGTTCTACTGAAAGAAATCCGAAGTGATTGTTCAGCTTTTCCTGTAACTTAATTTATATCTTTTCACTTTCTATTATCTAATGATTCACAGAACATCGATAAGGATATACGTATTTTCAAACACTTAATCTCAAGTAACTTTTCTGAGAAAAGTTCTCATCTAATGTGCAATACACATCTAATTCTTTAAATTCTTCTAATTCTTTTAGATTATGTTTTTATTTAGGATACGAATACAAAAAATTACTTTCTGAAAGTAATAAAAATTGAAAATATAAAAATGTAATTCCCTTGATAGAAATCGATGTTAGATAAATATATTTGAAAAATAATTGAAATAATTTTTAATAATCGCAGAATAAAATTAAACAATACCTTACAATTTAAATGTATTACATTAATTTGAGTTAAATTATAAATATCATATACTCTTGTTTATGCATATATCGATATCATTTCAATCTTTAATACGCTTGTTTATGCTTATACTGATGACATTTGGAAGGTGACTAAACATATAAAAATTTACATTATATGTTGATTAGTAGCATTTACCCAATTCTACTGCATTATAAAACGACTTATTTTCTTTTAAATTTAGAAATCAGCTATGTAGAGATCTCAAAATGAAAATTAATATTTATTCCCAATGTAATATATTTTATAGAAAATTTAATTTTAGCATACATATTTCATCATGTAATTTAGCAATAGTATACATAATTATGTTAAATATTACCAAGAAATAATCAGTTTGACGTAGAATTTTTAGAATAATGAATTTAATATTCATACAATATTAACTTATAAATATCATACCAGTTGAATTCATTTTAATAATTAAACTAATATTTGAAAATTGTTTTGAAATATACAGATATATATCTATATTTTTTTTACCTGCTAAATTTTTATCGTGTCTTAGAGCCTTAGTTGCTGCATTATATATATATATATATATATATATATATATATATATATATATATATATATATCACAATTGTTTTCTCTATTTTCTGACTATTAAATAGATTTTAATTCATAACTGTAAAATTTGGTGTATGAGTTTTAATTTTTAAGAACAGAATTAATTATTCCAACTGAAATCGAATTTTTGAAATCTCTCAAATGATTTTTTTTAAAAAAAAAAAAAACACTTATAAACATTAAATAGAATTTCTAGTGCCTTAGAAGTCAATACGAAACGATAGAAAGTTTTACACTAGAAAAATGTTGTAATTTAAAGGAATTTAGTACAACAAACAATTAAAAGATATTGTTTCCATAACCTGCACATTGCTAATGAACTTTTTCATTATGTAGCATAAGATAATTTTCCTACTTCTATATTATCTTAATAAAATAAGCTTACATTTCAATTTGATCACACTGTCCCCAATTTTAATTCTGAAAAATGCATTTATATATTAGATTTAGTACAATCAGCCTTTAATAAAATTACTTTCAGAACCTGGAAATATCCAACGAAAGTTTTCGTTATTCAGGAGAAGAAAAATTTCCTACTGCTATATTATTTCATTTTGTGAAAAAATCAAACTTATATTTTTGGAGATATATTTTGCCTTGTTAACCAAATAATGTAACCAAAATTCGAAGAAGAGTTTTTTCTGTTCTTTGTCCTGCAAATTTTGGTTAAAAATCAATCTGCTTGTTCTTTTTGTGTATATATATATATGGTAGTACCCTTTTTACAGTAATAAAATCATAGAATACAAAATCTACTTTTAATTATATTAAAGAAATAAATGTTTCATTGAACAAAACGCACTGATAGTAAATGAAATGATAATATTGATTCAAGAAATAAAACATTTATGAAAAATTAATTATATTTATAATGTACTTATGTAATGATTTTTCGCAGTTCATTTTAACAGATTTGTTGTTTTGTTGATACTGGCATTATGTTGACACTAATTAACTGAAATATTTGTGTTTCTCGTTTAAATTATTTTGTTTCAAAAAATTTTTCTCGTCATATTTTAATAAACACTAAATAATGTGAAGCAGAATTTTTTTCCTCAAGTGTAATAAAAAAGCTTTGTGAAAAAGCATTACAAAGCATAATAAAAAAAGCTTTGTTATTGTATATAAAAACTTATATTACGTAGGTAATTATTATAAGAAAAGTACTATATATATATATATATATATGAGTATTACTTTCTTTGTGGTATTTTGTACTGTAGTATTTTTTTAAAATTTATTAATTACATAAGAATTTACAATATGCTATTAGAACAATTGCTTAATTTAATAATGTCTGCGGTATAAGTTCGTTATAATTCCTTAAAACCCTTTAATCATCTACTTCAACAAGAGGAGACAAAGTACCATTTCATATCTAAGAGTATTTCGATAGCTGTGTTAAACTTGCATATACTTTTTACAGCTGAAGCAGAAATTTTATATCTGAAATCACCTTCAATAAGCATTTAAATTTATTATATTTATAGTACATACATTTAGATAGGAATTATTTTAATTTATTGAACTGGTTTCAATGAATTTTCAAACAAAATTAAAATGCTATATTATATTTTTCAAATAAAGTGTAAACTTTAATTTGAAAATTTTAAAAAATTATATCAAGTATTAAAAAGATGATTTTAAGGCGCAAAAAAAGTGATTTTATATTTAGTCAAATATTTGAAAGCGTTTCTTTTTCTAATTTTGTAGCAGTAGTTGCTTTGAACTTTTATGATGAGAGTACCATGTTTCTTTACAATTATCATTCTCGTATCTAGAAGAACTTTAATCTTGAAAGAAGTCGTACTGAGAACACACATACATTCTTTACCTGTACCCGGTTTTATCAGTACAAGCAGGTTAGCGTGACGATCAATCTTCGGCTGTAAGACTTGGGAGGAGTACTTTTTATGGACGTAGGAGAGGAACTTTAATTACGCCTTGAATAGTCAACAGCTCCAACTACAGGACAACGCTAGACCCAATCGCAGTTTCCTCATAACAACGAAACCCCAGCTTCTGACCTTAAACTCTGCAGTTGCTAAGTTACACGTTTCACAACGGTGCGTTGCCAAGATAGTAGGAACATTTCCCATAAATTCCATCGTTTCCTATTCATCAAACTTTCTTTCTGCTCGCCTGTAAAGATCGAGTTCAAACATCACTTTTTAGGGGTGGTATTTTCGTGACTTACTTGCTTTTTCACGCATAAAGATGGTGTAGGCTTTCAGATCTGATTTATTACAATCACTCCCAATTGTCTACTAGGTATTAGCCGTTAAATCCGGTACTTTGCAGCTGAGAATTGATTCTCCCGGTACCATAAATGTTTCATAAATGTAGGAGTTTAGAAATATGTATGATTTTCTATTGGTGTCTACTCTTTTAAGAATTGTGAGATATTTTTCTTCGGGCAATGTATAAAAATATACAAGAGTTTCATTTTGAAGTTATGATTCAGAGTGCGTTCAATTTATTATTATTTTTTTGTAAATTAGGAAGAGTTGGTTTATTTTTAAATTACATTATTCATTCGTAATAGATCAGAATTAAAAAATATACATATTGTGAATGATTGGAAATCATGGATATTAAATAATAGTGTAGTTATTTGGCAAAATCAAATAACATTTAAAAATGATAATTAATATAATTTGTATCAGTATACATTTTAATGAAATCAGAATTAATCAACCAATATTTGTAATTGTTTAAGTAGCATTTTAATTTTTGCTCTGCATTTTGTATAATATATATTCAAATAGTTGAAATAGTATTAAACACACGCTGATTAGTTTTAACCCATAAGGTGGTTTCCAAATCCTCTTCCTGTTATGTCTCTTTTATCTTATTGAAAATAAAAGGCGAAATTAACAAGGCAATTTATCATAAGAAAGACAATTAATTAAGCTTCAATGCAATGAGCGTCGTGTATCTCTCTCTCTCTCTCTGTATATATATATAAACTTTAATTATAACATTTTTTCTCAATTATTTTCAGCTAAATGCAGTAGAATCTATCAATAGCAGCAAAACCATTGTCTTGTGTGTTCCTACTTAAGTCTTATACTAAGTTAAGCAACACACAGTTAATATTAGAAAGATCAGGTAAAATGCTACATGAAATAAATACTTCTTAATGTTTAGTAATTACTTAAGTCAGATGATAATGCATAGGTTTTCCCACAAACGTCTCACTTTTATAGTCTGTTGTCAGGGCAAGATATATATTGCTGATAAAGGAACCGGATGGATGTTGAAAAGAGAAATAAAATATTAATATTAATTTGTCTAAGGATGGTTATCATTTTCGTTCTCGTAGATACTAGTTTTGTTACAAAATATACTTAAACAATACTTCCAGGAAACTTATTTGAAAATATTATTCCCGTTATGGTAAAACATTTTTCTTCTTCCAGAAACACACGTATTTGTATTTATAAGAATAAATTTAAGAAAATGTGAATGCAAAAGTTTAGTTCAGTTTTTTATTAACGTCGCATTAGAAGCAACACGAGGGCTATTGGAGACGGACCTCGTAATTTTTAACCTCGGCCAAGTAACGAGGACGACACCTGAGCTGCATTCCCTCTCCTAGCTTCTACTCCACGCCAAAGGGAGAACTTTGGACCCCAACAGGTTTAACGTGCATCAGTCCCGGATACACGGCGGGTCTTTCGTAGCCAAGAATCGAACCCGCGATTGAACGAAAACCGCAGGTCACGAATCTGAAACCATGACCACTAGGTTACCGTGGCCATGTGAATGCTAAAAGATAAACCTAAAGATCTGAAAAGGACTAATTGGAAACAATGTCACTAATTTAAGACAAGATATTTGTATAATAAGTCATATGAATGGGCCTCTTTTTGTAGATATCATTAAATCAAATGTTATATATATATATATATATGTAGATATATAAATCTTAGTTAAATGCATCATTTACAATATTACTCCTGCAATTAATTTCAGATAACGTGTTTCACTATACTTTTAGAATTCGTTGTATCAGCTTAAATGATGAAATAAGATACGTGGATAATAAGGTATCATTATTAAAGAAATATCTGAAAATCTCCAGAGAAAACTAAATGTTTGATTGTAGTACAAATAAATTAATTTTTAATATTATGAACATCAAATTAACAAATCGAAATGTAATGGAGTCATATTAAGTATTCAACATTAAATTATCTTTTACTCGTGGGAGATTCATTTGAAAATTAAATACTCTTGAAGGAAATATTTAATGCAAAAAAGTTTTTCTTTTTTTTTTTTTTCATACGAAATATATAATTTTATATTATTCTGGGTCACACACACAGAAATAATTTTCTAACTTCAACTAAACACATATATCTAGAATCGTCTAACAATCAAAGTTGATGTTCTTCAAACTGACCACTACATAACACAATTTTTGTAATTCATAACACTTATCTTTAACCAGATTTAAGGTCACATATATCATAAGCTACCTTGAAAATTGTGAAGCCGCTCTGAATGACAAAATGTTCATATAATGATGAAGGATAGGATTTTATAAATCTACGTTAGCAACATGCATTCTCAGTGATCTACAACTCAGTGCTTCTTTTACGTTCAGTTTTATAATTAGGAGACCGGAAAAACTAATGAAAACCCTAGTGTTTAGAAATATTTCCGTCGAGCATGCTTAGATTCCGTGAAGTCTACTCAACTGAGCAATTTTCTCCTTAAATCGATTCGGGGATATGTTACATGATGGGGGAGAGAGAGAAAAAGGAAAAGCACTTCGCTGTTCCATCACAACCTTAAGTTTTCCAGCTTTTATTTCATTTAATAGCGTAAATTCAATCAGACACATGAAGCAGGATTTTCTTTCTTCGAGCTTATAAACACCTTTTATGTTAGTGGGATATTACATTTTTATTTTTATTCGTTTATGCATTACACAATGCTCGTTTATTGAGTTTGTTGATGCCATTAAATTCAGGGATTTCTTTCAGCTCTTTTGTTTTTCAGGTGTATCTTTGGCATGTTATTGTTTTTGCTTAGTGCAGATTTAACGGCGAATATCAAGAGATAACATTCATCTTAGTATTAATCTTTGTATAGTCTCCTATTCAAAGAACAGTGTTTATTTGTTATGTATTGTAGAGGTGAATTATTTGGGTAGGTAAAAAGCATTTTTAATAAGAATGGAGTAAGAAAAATGTAAGAGAAGAAAATAATTATCTCCTCTATTACGCTTCTAAAAAGTCCTTTGTGATTAGTATTAAATTAAATTGGATTTAATGAACAAAAGAAGTTAAAAACTATACGAAATACAACATTTTTTTAAAAAGAAATCGCTTTGATTAGATGAATGAAGGAACCAAAGTTCACCAATATTAATTATACTAAAGAATATTTTCTTGTAATTTTTTGTACTTTGTTCATGTTCGATAAATTTATTTTACATTGCTCTGTTCTTTTCTTATCCATTATTAAAAATAGAAAGTTTACTTCAAAATTATATATTGTTATTCAGTTCTAAAAGTATTTGAAACTAATAAAGAGATCGCTGATTACTCTAACATTGGTGCTAAAACCAAAAAGTATTTAATAATTTTAATAAAGCGTATTATATTAATATTAATAACTTTTATGAGCAAAAAATATTACACATGTTCTATAATTTTTGTAAAGTGAACTATATATACTTTTCCAATACAGAATGATTGTTACAAATTACTGGAATTAATAGTGAATTTCTGAGGATTTATATATTAAAGAGATTAGAATGTATGTTGAAATAAAAGGAAATGATTTACAAGCAACTAATACTTTTCACAAAATTGCAGACACAGATACCAGGACGGAACGAGAATCCCTCAATGTTGCCACAATTAATTATAATAAGTAGGGGATATAGTGCTATATATAAGTAGTCATTAAGGCTGAAGAACATGCATCAATACTGAAATATTCCTAATAGATTAAGTATATATGCCAAATTGAAATAAAAGGAATAGGGTGATAGAATCATCTTTAATCATAGTATATTTGGCGAACTGCTCTCATATGCTTTCAGTTTTATTAGAAAGGAACATACATTACCATTTGGGTAGAAAAATGAAAATTTAACCTGTATCTTACTTTGTATGCCTTTCCAGTTTTTCTCACATTCTATTAAATTCAAATTACCTGACAATTGTATTTTGATTTCTATCAATAATTTGTCATACGTAGCTCAAAGTAAATGTATGGTCAAACAAAATCGCAAATCTTAAAATTTGAAATTAATATTTTATTTTGTAGTTTTGAGTTTGATGGTAACGGATACGCCTTTGACTAGGAAAATGATTTTATTTTATGTCAAATTTAAATATTTTTTTACTTTTTAAAAATAAAAGCAATGGAGAATTCCTATTTTAACTCTGAGATATATTTTTATGTATCTGTTTAAGCAAAATAATCACATTTATAAACACAAATTATTATGTACAATCAATTAATAATCAGCAGTAGTATTTAAGTTTGTAAGTCATGTACTTATCTTTAGGTACATCTTTCTTAAATCAACTGCATTTAAAATTTTAAAAAAAATTCAGAAATTTTATAAACATAACCCCATATATACTGATATAGTAATAATTTCAAAAATTACAATTAATAAAATTTGTAAATTTTTAAATTTCATGATGCAAATTTTCCATAAATGCACCATACCTAATGTTTGTGAGTCTGTTAGCAAAAAATGATGTTTACTGTATCGAAAATAAACTATTCTAAAATTTTAGAAAGCATCAGCTTCATGAATGGAATCCAATTACAAGAAAATATATCGGAACACGATAAAAAAATTCATTTTGAGAAAAACTCAATTACAGATAATTTTCTCTATGGCATGGGAAAATTGTTAACAGTTTTAAAATTTAATTTTTTATTTGTGTTCTATTTGTAATTTTTGTACAAATAATACATCTACAGATTCAGCGATAAGCTCTCTATTCTTTCCTCCTAAAATTTTTAAAAATGCAAATTTAAAGCATTTTAGCATCTCATTTATCTTACCGAAGCAGCATTGAATTTCATTATAGACAAAAGTAGCCTTTATAAACACAAATATAATTAAAGTACTTCCTATTTAGTCTCTTGATTTTTTCGACATTTATTACAAATTGATTTTAACTGCAGGAATGTAGACATAACTGTCTTGTAGAAATCACAAAAACAAAATAAAAGATATTTCTCAATTTTAAAATTATTGTATATATTTTCCCATGTATAATTTAAAAATCAATTTTTTATCATTTTAAATTCAACTAAATAAAAACAAATACTGTGAAATTCTCTTCATATGTTTCATGCTCTCCGGATTTGTCGTCTTTTAGACATGATTATAACAGGTCATTGAAGAAATGGGTTCGAACGGAAACCTTTAACTCCGTTTTTGAAATATATTGCGTTTTCTTTAACTTTTTTTTTTAAAAAAAACAAAGGCTTCATTAAATTTTATTTTAAGATTAAATAGTAAAATTAGAGATTCATATACTGTAAAAGTACAAGAAATTTATTTAATGTCGTACTATCCAAAACTTATTTTACCGATTCAGGTTCAAACATTTCAACTTTAATTAAAACAATCCTTTGATGCTTCAATTTACGAAGGATATCATAGAGTTTCTATTTTTACTATGAAGTAATCAAGATAAGTGAAAAAATTTATTTTGCATGTTAATTGATACTTATGTTCATAATGTTGCAGATTGCAGCTGTAAATGTTGATTTATCTGATTTCAAGAAGCCGTAGATTGAATTAACCTGTAGTTTGGAGATGACAGAGTTCAAAACCTGTTAGACTTTACAATGATGTCTTTCGAAATTTTAAGAAACGGAGGGGGGATGTATAACTCTGGATGGGGTTACGTAGATAAATCTAAAGAATATTAAATAAAAATTCAGTTTCTGTCTCGATTACTTTTAGTAATAAGTAAAATTTTGTGATACTCTGGAATAATAATAACAACTTTCCGATTCTATTACTGCTTCCTGAAACCGAACAAATCAACATTAATAGCTGTAATTTAAATCAATATGTACAAGAGAATCAATTAAAATGCAAAAAATATCCAAGTATCTCAGTTATTTCTTAGAAGTAATTGAAATTTTACAACAACTCTTCTTATGTATATCTTAGTTTCAAAATTTACTTGACAAGTATCTTTTAATGTGTGTGTTTTTATAAGCGAAATATTTAAATTCTGATTAATATCAAATCGACAAAAATAAATGCAAATATTTTTGAAATGTTTAAATTTTTCGAAGCTCATTTTTCCGAGAATTCCATTTAAACAGGTATCTGAATCTTTCGGAGTTTCTTTTTGGAATACAGTCGATACCCCTCCCCCCCCCCTCTTCAAGAGATGAAAGGGGGAAGGATGTTCAGCAGTAAATACGATTACGGTCAATTATTCCATCCCCTCATCTGACACGGATAGTTTTGAGAGATTAATAGGAGAATAAAATAATTTAGAATTTACGTTAAAGACTGTATATCGGAATGCGATAATTAGGGTAATTAGCGTATCTGAGAGCGTATGTGACCGTGACTGAGTGAGGGGAACAGCTGGCATCCCCTTCCCTGGGTCCTGACTTAGCAAAAATATCCCTTATCGGAAGATAATTAATCCACTTGATTCTGGCAACCTAGTGGTAATAACTCATCATCTAACGATGTTATGTGATCTCTTTTATTTAGTATTCGCCTTTGTTAGCTTGTAAGTGAATGAATTTCTTCTAAGAGTAGGTTTTTAAGGATGTTTGAAATTCCCAAACTTATTGAATTGATAAGCACACATTTATGTGTTTATAAGATTAGTGAAAACTTGTAGTGGTAATCATGAGTGTAAGTAATTATTGTAGTTGAAAAGGGTCATTGTGTGTACGTAACTTTCATTATGATGAAATTGCATCAATTTTATTCGATAGTGATTTAATGCAACAAGTACACTCACACTCATCTAAAACATAAGCTACAATAACATATCATTATTTATCAGCCATAACATAATATCGTTAGAAAAAGAGATCCATTTAGACACTAAATAACTTATTTACTACTATCGGGAATTTGCAATTAAAGTATCTTAAATGCTGGCTGCATTTGATCGCTTAAAATATTTTAAATCATTCTGTGTGTAAACAACCTGATACATATATATAACACATGGATCAATAACTCCCGAGTCTAACATTGAAAACAGCATTTCTTTTGCAAAAATTTTTTTTATTCATCAACATAACACCTTTTGTTAATCACCTTTTAGGGTGATACAATCGTTCCAACGCTTTTCTAAATCTTTTTTTTTTTTTCCCAAATTTTTTTTTTTTCTTTTTTTTTCGCCAAGGTAAGAAATCTTTTTTTTGTTGCGAGTAAATAGCGATAAACAGCTTTCTGAATCATCGACTCGTTGCTGTTTTTGTTCCATCGAAAGCAATCGCGGCACCCACTTGGAAAAAACCTTTTTCACTTCACTTCAAAAAACCTTTTTCCTGGTCCGATCGACTTAAAATTTTGACACGTTTCAAGCAAAGGTTAGTACTCTAGAAAGACCTGGTTACTGGTTTACTACGAGCGCCATCTCTGGGTTAGTCTCGGGAGTTATTGATCGATGTGTTATATGCTCACACTTTTACGACTTGTGAAACAGATAAACTCACTTATAAGGTGATAAGAGGAAATAAAATACAGCTTCATTCCCTCATCGGTATCATACGCAAATCCAGAAAAGCAATGAAATAGATAATTAAACGATTACATTTATAAAAATTGCACTTTTTAGAATGTTTTAAATTCTGAAATGAATGGTTCATGAACTGGTTTATGAATATTTAAGTGTTTATAAAATTTGTGAAAAATTGGGGCAACAATAAGAAACACATGTAATTATAGTATTTGATAAGATTGTATGTGTTAAACTTTTATTGTTGAGATATTTCATTTTTGTCCAATATCGATTTATTGTTACATATATATTCACAAAAGAGATGAATGAGCAAAAAGCAAAGGAGTATCGTGAAGTTTTAGTTATTACTCAGAAATAATCGAGATATCTGTATATAGTTTATTGGGATATTAATTTTTCTTTACGTAAATAATGTTGATTTGTTTGTTTTCAAGATGCTGTAGATTGAAGTAAAAAACAGTATGGAGAAGATAAGAGTTCAAGAGTTATATAATGATCTTTGAAAAGTCAAGGAACACTGGAAGAAATGTATAACTACGGATAGTAACTATGCAATGAATTCCTAAGAATAGAAAATAAAAAAATTATTTTTATCTAGATTATTTTAGTAATAATTAAAACTTTATGATATACTGGGATATTAACTAAGAACTTTATGATATCCCAGGATAATAATTAAAACTTCATGATATCCCGGGATAATAATTAAAACTTTATGATATTCTGGGATAATATTTAAAACTTTATGATATCCAGGGATAATAATTAAAACTTTATGATATTGTGAATAACTTCAATCTCCAGTTTTCTTAAACCAAATAAATTAACATTAATAAATGTAATTTAGAAAAATATGTAGATAAAAATCAATTAATATGCAGAATAAGTTTTATCCAGACATCTATCTTAAATCTTAGTAATAATTAAATCTTTACAATACCATCTCGTACATAATTAATTAACAGATTATTTTATTTCCAATTATCAAATAACTTACTTCCAACTAGCGATAATTTGTACTTAAAACATCTGTAATGCCAACAATAATGATTTCTTAAAAAAATATTCTCGTTTATTCGAGCTGTTTACACCCCGACTAGACATTATTCTGTTTCTTAATGATTAATGAAATAGATAAATATAAACACATTTATATGCTGGTAAAAAGAAAATGAACTAGAGTTTCACTTTCTCATTGGTATCGGACGCAAATCCAGAAGCAATGAAGTAGATAATTACTTTTATTTCTACTTGCATATCGTAATGCATTGAAAGGAAATAAATCGAACTCATTTACAATAATAACACTGGGCACGACTAACTCAAGATTCTCAGAAGGTAAAAATAACCCAAATGTAAAACTATTACTAACAACCCGTCTAAACACTTACGGTTACAGAATCTCACAGGGAAAAAAACATTTCTAATTAAAAGTTTCGAATGCATAATATATTAACCCTAGATAATTCAAGTTAATTAGTGTACCTGCAGAAAATTACAAATTTGGCATTAAAGAAACGTACAGCTTTAATTTTCCTGACTCTTCTAAGCCTAACTTGTTTTAAAACCATCGTAATGAAACATTTTTAGATGCAATGAATTTAATGAGTGAAAATAGAGAATACGATTAGAATTTAAATGAATATGTTTTTTTTTTCATGACAATCTTAATTAATTTAGCAAAACATAAATTAAAATCTAATAATTTTAGTTATTGGTCTGTAAAACCAAATCACAACAACTGGTTTTGGTATTTAAATAGTGAAGATTTTAAATAGTACCAACCCATTAAACTAATAACGAAAAGATAAAACAGAGAGAGTGAGAGAGAAGTTTTGAAAAATATGTTTGAAGTATACGATTAATGAAGACAATTATATAATAATAATGTAAATAACACAAACAAGTAGAGAAATGTTAATATTTTAATTTATTGTGGTTCCAAAGATAAATTAAAAAATTTATTTTGGTTCAATGAAGTCAGAATAAGAGGTAAAGAAATAATTCTCTGACAGAGAGTACTCTCATATTTAAGTGCTTGCTAATCACTCCCCCCCAAAAAAAACCAAATCCCACGTTTAAATGAACGAAAATAGCAGCACTACCCAAAATGTAACCTATAAATCCAATCTTCCATTAAGAAAAGAGTTTTCTCTTCCCAAAAACAGTGTAGCTTATGTATAAAGAAAGAGAAAAACCCTCTGCTTGAACCTCTTGTTGGAACTGTTAAGACATCCGTACAAGTGGAAAGCAAATGGAAAGCACCCGACCTATCCTTTACCTTTGATGTCCCTTCTAAGAGCCTTTCCTTGTCTCAGGTAGTGTCTGCAAACAGCCGCTAATCTCATCTACTGTACCCCTCCCTTCTTCACACGAAAACAAACATTATTTTACCAGTCTTCCTTTTCTTCTATGCTTCTACTGAGAACTCCACTGGGTAACGGAATGGGATCAAGACGACTCCAAACCTTTGCTCTAAGTGTCTCGTGTGGTTGAGCACTACAAGCTGTTAATAAATTATTGGAGACATTTAATTTTACTTCTTTCTGGAGGAGTTTGGGAGAATCACGTACGCTTTTTCTTTACAACTTTTCGTGTTGGAATTAATTGTTTTGGCTCCGGTAACGTTTATTTTAATTGATTCAAGGACATCGTGTGGGATTCCGTGTAATGCGGTTAATCGTTCTTCCCTATAATGATTGTGACAGACTCGAGTATAATTTAAAATGAGTTGATTTAAGATAATTAAATGCACATCGTTGTCCCTTTTGGAGATTTAGGGGAGAAAATGACATTGTTTCTAAGTTAGTCACGGCTGTTTTGGAGAAATGAATGTATAAAACGATAATAATTGCGACCTGAGCAAAACGAGAAATTAACGACCGAAAAATAATTAGTAATATAATATGGGTTAGTTGCCAGGTGTCAAAACTTTTAACACAGAGCTAGGAAATAATAAATTAGTTGTAAATTGAAATTTACCCGTTATTGTTACTTTTTTTTCTGGTCCTTTTATATCTCACGAATGTCTTAGAAATATTTATCTCGAAATTTGAAAAATTATCATAATTTCACTTTTTCTGCTTACATTAAATCTAAATATTGTTGAATATTTTACTTTTTTACGTTTCATCATGTTTACGCTGAATGACTTCATGGGATTGTCAAATTAATGTGAACATTCATAAGAATTTATGAACGTTATTAGTAATTTTGAAAAACTTTTTTACCATATCTACATATACCTTTTAATTATGTCTAAGATACATTCAGCTTAGGAAATATAATAAAAGAAATAACTTTAAAATGTTATTCAACCTAATAATGAATTAATAAATTACTACATTAACATTTAGTCACATTTCCTTTAGCCGTTATCAAAGTGTCCACTGTAGCGTAGTGCTCATTGTCGCGAACTCGTGTCTGACATTCTTTCCGTTGAGTTGTAGGCTCGGCCCCGGATGTTAATAAAGATCTGTCATGAAACGGGCTGATTCACGTTAATTCCTCCAATATCCTCCCACTGGCTTGGTGTCGAAGTTTGAAAGGGAGATGCCAGCTCAAAAGTTGTCCTCGTCACTTGACCAATGCTCAAAATTACAATTTCCATTGGCAATAGATCACGTGTTGCTTCTAAGTGCGACGTTAATATACAATCAATCAATTAGCCGGTATAAAGTCTTTAATGAATCTGGTCATGCTTTCTATACAATGTTATGCGTATTCTTTTATATTGGGTATGTGATGCCTTACATTTATTAGGTTTCCTTTTAATTGTCACTTAATTGTTTTGCTTCTTTAGCAATTTACAGCAAAGTGATTTCCAATCAATTTTAAATTAGATTCCTATCTGAAGGATTACATGGCTTGAATAAAACTGAGATATTATTCTTTACTAAGAAAGTGGCAATATTTCTTGTTTGAAGACAAGGCTTTCAATCTGTTATAAAAATAAAATATTCACCATTTGGGAACCATTCTTGATGCTGGGGTATCAGAGAGTATTACACAATACTTCTTGTCTTTAGGGGCTTACCTTCATCTGGTAAGTACAGGTGTCATTCATCCTGTTAGGTACCTTAGTGATTTGTTTCCTTTCCCACTGGGTTTAATATCTTTGGTAAATACCATACCACTTCCCCAGGATACCTAGCGATCATTTTCTATTTTAAGCCCTCATTCATTCCAACAACTGATTTTTCTTTTTTTTTATCAATTTTTTGAAACATTTAAATTATAGTTACACTTTGTTTGATACAGCATAGCCTAAGCCATAGAATTCATCATCACATCTCACATTGAATTGCAATGCTTCTTTGTATTAGTCTCTTGCTTCATGGTTCCTTGTACAATGTAAGTCTACCCAACTCCCTTGGAACTGATTACTGATAGCTCCAAAATCTTGATAGAAATTATATTATACTTTCAACATTGCAATGAAGAGGAAGCCCTTTCCTAGGACGCCGCAGGACAAAAGTACTTTTAAAGTGCCAGAATTTCAGACACGGTTACGACTGAGAAACACTAATGAAATTTACGAAGTAAAATTACTAATGCTTTAAAAAGGAGTCAAAAAGAAATAAAAATACAATAAATCTTACCAACTAACTTTATTCAACTCCTCGACTGTCATGTGATACTTTCGAGTCCAAACAGAGCGTTTTATAAGCTTTTCCTCAGTATGTTTCATATTCAGTACACCATAGGTTCTGAGTATTTTTTTACAAAACGATGCCTTACAATTTTTCTTTTGTTATCCACCTGTGGACACTTTTTTTTTGAAATAGCAAATTCAGCTCCTGAATCAATTTGGTCAGTCTTGTAGAACTTTTTTTCTTCTGTTTGCTAAACAAATATTCCTAAGGATTCTGTCAGGGCGAGGCATTGTTATTCTCTACCGGCTTCATTTCACTCTTCGTTTTGGAGAAATAGTGTCATATTTTAATCCTAATTAACCTTTATTTTGCTAAAAATTGTTTTCAAAACACCTGAAATATTTCGTACCTTCCTTTGCTAATTATCTATCAGCAAGATAAAAGTTTTTATCTCGTTTTTCTTTTCCGTGACGAAAGATCTTATTTCCATTCATAACTGCTGAGTAAAAAAAGGATAATATTCTAGAAAAATAGTACGATCTCTCTGAAGGAAAAGTTCATATGGGATAATTGTTGAAGTGGGACCCTAATCCTAACTTGTAGAATCAATAGAATGATCGGATTGAGATTCCCCACAGAAAGGTAATCTCCATAATTCTACAAATCTTAATACTCAAGTCAAAAACATTATTATTTCAAATAAGTTAACAACAAATATTAAAAATAAATAAATATTTTCATGAAGTAAAATTAATTGTATAAGAAATATAGTCTCGCATCATTTGAACCACTTATGATTTAATCAAACGTACTTAAAAGGTCAAATTATGGAAATATGTATCTGTATCCACATTCATTTCGGCAACCTACTGTAAATGAATTGGCTTTAATCAGTTTAGCATCAGTTTTGAAAAATTACATAAATCAGTTATACAGTATTTTTTTACCGGATCATTGAAAAAATATTTTGTTCAGAATTTATTCCGATAAGTCAAAATGAAATGAAAGTGTACTTGCTTCTTTAAAAATATTATTTTTTACTTTGTTTTTGAAATAGAATGCGTATATTGTCCATTTTTACATAAGTTCATGTGAATATTGCCTAACTTTTTCATATTTGAAAGATTGCCGGAATATTTCAAATATAATAGAACATTTCTAGCTATCTATATGAAATATAGAATTCCGTACTAATTACACACACTTACTATTAATATATATATATATATATATATATTAATTATGATATGAGTGCATATACAGTAGTATTTCCTATTAATTTTTTATTAAAGTTTTCAGAACTCTCCTGAAAAGAACAGAAATCACTACAATTTCCATTACAAGTAATAATTCAATGACTTGGTTTAATTTTTGTTTGGTAAGCTTTTTATTATTTTTGATAATATTATGAAGTTAATACCTTAACGAATCAACTGTTTAGAAAAAGAAAGTGGCTCAACCCAAGAAACTAAACACAAAAAATAAGGAAATTTACTGATTAATCCTCACAGGGTAACAATTTTTTTAAATTTATTTTTTATTCTAGTTGTTTTTATTTAATACATTTTTTTTATCTTTTCATAAAATATTAGCAAAAATAAATAAAAATCAACTGTCTGTTTCATTATTCAATATAAAATATTAGCATACCTAATCCGACAAAACATTTGGTTACTCTAAATTTAGAATAAGAGTGTTAATTAACATTAATTGTTAATACTTTTAGCATTTTGGATTCGACGAAATGGCTAAACTTCGGGTTCTTTCCTTGAATCTGATAAATGAAAACATTTCTAACTTAAAACATTTAATACAAGCTTCAACATTTTATTCTGAATATTTTTTTCTTACGATTTAACATTTTATGTTGAATCTCGCTTAGGATATTAAGAAGGAAAATCAGTTGGACTTCTCATTTATCCCTCATCAACAAATTCCACTATGTCTTATATGATGCTATTAGAGGCATAAACATGATATCGTTTTTTTTTTTTTGATGCCAAGAAACAATATAAATTTATTTATTCACTTATAATTCGTTTTTGGAAGAATAATATCTCATTACTTTTGATTACTAAGTATAATGTTTTTTGAGTCATTCAAGAGTGATAAAATTTAAAATTATAAATTATTTTTCTATGTGTTTTACTCCCTACTATTATTACTTTAACTCAATTATTGAGTAAAATAACCTGATTTTTGAGGTTCTGGAATAAAACGTATAAGAAACTTTGTTATGTTTATGCTTTTAACACTGAAATATTGTTTTTGCTATGTACCGTCTCATGAAATAGTAATTTACAGAAATGTAATTCCGTTTTGCATATTAAATTTCAGAGCTACAATTTTCTCTATTTTGTTTCCGAATTTTAGCTTATGATTAAGAATATAAAACGTAAATAAATTTATGTAGATTTTTTTTTTTTGTATTCTGTTCCTAAAAAAGAATTTTAAATTGAGATTCGATTACTTATAAAACAGCTCTTAGCTTTTATTATTCCTAGTCATTGTGCGTTCTTTTATGTGCTTCCAAACCAATTAAATTAAATTTACGTGTGTCCTCCATTTTTTTTCAATCCCTCTATTTATTATTTATTACCAGTCTTATAGCAAATTCAAAGGACATTCCAAATTAACAAATCATGGATCTTTTTTTCGTAGTTGCGAATAAGTCTTTATCCTCACGCGATTTTTTACGTCTACTGCCTTGGTACAAAGAGCGGTCGATTAATGCAAATAACGTACAAAAAATAGATTTGCAGTTTTTTAAACTAATTCAAAAGCTAAACTGAAACGACAAAAAGTGGATGAAAACACATTGAAAAGGAAACAAGATAAAAAAAAAACTAACCACAACCGAAAGAATACGAAATATAGACTCGAAATAATGAACTCTGGCGATAAAAACATTATGATGATGTGAATCGGTTGGTAAGTGAGTGGTTTTCTAAGGGAAAAGTACCAATTGGCAATCGATTTTTTATACCGTTCTCGTGGTCGGCGGATTCACAAAGAAATGAGAGATTACCGCGTTCTCTGCTATTAATGGCTCGACCAATATTTTATCGAGAGAGAAATAGTACTTTATTTTGTGAAGAAAAGGATTGATTCATATACAAGCAATCGATGACTAAAGTCGAAGGCCATCATTTATGTGAGAGAAAGTTATTCTCTAGAAGGGTTCATCCAAAGACCAATATGTATTGTTGAAAAGTTCGTGATGAATTTTGTCTCGGAAAAATAAGATTGGAAGCAAACGTATGAAAGAAATTATCGAACTCTATCCCGCCGTTATCATAAATCCTACAAAGGCTTTGACATCACCGGAAACCGATGTTGAAAGAAAAACCGCGAAGCCTTGGATTATCATTGGTAAAAAAAGTTAAATATATTTTTTTGGAAAAAAAAACATTAAAAGCCCCTAGTTGTGGTTGAAATTCGGATTTACTAAATCTATCGAAGTAGGAAAATATTGCTCGCGAAAAGACCGTCGATGATATGATGTTTTAGAGTAATTTTTTAAATGGAAGTTTCGGAGAATCTCTTTTCCGGTATAATCAATTAGTGTTTAAGCTTAAAATACGTGAAGTAAATATATTTGGGACTTCAGGTAAAATGAAAGTTCTGACAGACATACATCTGATGTAAAAATAAAATAATATCTTAACTTTTTTAAATTTATTTTTTGTGCAATAATAACGCCTTTATTTCTGTCATATTTCACAAACATTTCAGAAGTTATCTTTCATGGTCGAATAATAAATAATATTTCACACAATTAATATAAATTTGCATTATTACCAAATGGATTGTATCTTTTTAGTATTTGTAACAATAACACTTGTTATATCAATTGTAATATCAGTTTCTTATATCGCTTTATCAATTATAGTGGGGGAAATTTTTCCAATGATATATTAATATAAACACGCTTAAGTTAAGGACAGATTTATACATTTTCAGGGTAAAAGAACTGCTATTTCCCACTTTTTTTTTGTTCTTTTATGCAATTTTCAGGTGTAACAGAAATAAAGAATAATGAATACAAGCGTTGAAAAATAAGTATGAGGCCGCGGCTAACAACATTTCAAATAGTTGACATAAATTGTCAAACATCTTTTTTTCATAATGTCAAAAATTCATTCAAAAAGTTATATTTACACCTGATAATGGCAGAACTATGATAGCGTGTATTTTATGAACTAAAATGTTACTGACAATATTTTAAGAAGCATATTTTGTATTAATTAACAGTGATTACAATACATATAATTTAAAAGAACTCAGAATTATGTGTGTGTATTGTTTATAATAAAACAAATGTTATACTCAATGAATTGTGGCCGCGGTAGCCTTGTCGTTATGGCAACTGATGCGTGGCCGGCGGTTTTCGCTGAGTCGTGGGTTCGAGCCTTGTTCCCACTTGTTCCCTTGTTGTTGCTTAGCCGAGGCTAATGTATGTTAATTCTGTCGATCATTACACTCCTCCAGTGGTGATCCTCAAAGTCCTCCCATTAGCGTGGTGTGGAAGTTAGGAGAGGGGGACAGATACCGGTTAAAAAAGTACAGGATGTAAATAAAGTTTACAAACAATTCTGTTAATAAAGTCATGTCTCATAAACTGAAAAAAATCTATTTATAAATGGTCGTACTTGTGTCCAAACGGAGCAAAATTTGAAATTTCACAGCTGTTAAAGACTTTTTTGGTTTCAATTATCACTTCTATTTCTAAGACGACTATATTTATTAATTTCCAATAAAATTTTAGATAAAATTACAAAACTTTCATATTATGCAAGCGGCTGAGGTAGCCAAGTGTTCATGGTCTCGAGCTTGTGACGCTATTTAGGTCAAATCATAGGTTCGAATCCTGAGGTTACTGAAGATCCGTCGAGTAGCTGAGTTAATGCGCGTTAAATCTATCGATGCTCCGAGTCATCCCTTATGCGTAGTATGGAAGTTTGGAAATGGGTGCCAGAACTCAAGTGTCACCCTCATCATTTGAATGTGGTTCATTATTACGTGGTCCGTCGCTAACAGCCCAAATGTTGCTTCTAGTTGCAACATTAATAAGACAATCTCAACCAATTTCTTTCATAGAAAAAATAAAATATCATAACAAATTGCGAATAATGCTTAGACTTTATCAAAATATTATTTTCCAATTATGTAATTGGTGTCACATTACTATGAATTTTGTAAGCCTTATAATTCATTAAATTTATGATAATAGGATGTATTTTCTTAAGACAACCTTAAAGTATTGTTTCGTAATAATTTTTGTTTCATTGAATTTAAGAAAAAAAAAAGAAAGAAAATAAAAATAGACAGGAAAAGAAAGCAATATTAATATTCTTAAAAACAAAATTTTCTCACTTTAGATTACTCATTTATATGCTGTTAATAGTCAACAGTTCTTTGGTATATTCGCTTCACATAAATAACATTAAATCTTGAAAAGAATTTACTCGAAGTTTAGTTTTTAAAGCGTTCACAAAAGACAAAGTGTCAGTCCATTATAGCTTAATTATGCATAAAAATAAAAAAACAGCAAATTATGTTTTCAGTTACCCGACCGCAACCAATCCAAAATAACTAGATAGCTGCCAAAAATTTGGCAAGCGGAAATAACTTTTAAAAAAAACAACGTTGTGCTCGAAGGCGTGAAAAAGTGGTCGTAATAAAACGTGAAAAATTATAAAAGGGTGGCGGCAGTGTTATTAAAACTCGGAAAATTCACCGATGTTAATTAGTATGTTGCAGCGCAGGAGCGGGAAAAGAGTGTCTAGATAACGGCCAAGTGCTATATTTTTCATTTTCTTAAAAGCACACATTCCACCATTATCTAATAGAAGATGGCCCACTAGATCGGTTCAAGAGATTGGGCTAGCCTAATAACTGGATCAAGTAGGTGTTGCTTATCTCATGTCTAGAACTTTACTTGCTCACATTTTATGACCATTTTGTAGTACGTGGATTAAGGTCATAAAACTGAGTCTTTTCTATCGATCAAATATAGTGTCCAATACGGCCTAACAATACACTATTTTTATTAGGCCGTAAATTCTTTGAAATGTTAAGATAAATGTATATTTCATTACCGTAACAATCGAAAAATTATAAAAGAAGCTGTAAGTACAATAATACTGTACTAAATACTTGAAAAAAGACTCTAGTTAGAGGGGACTAAATGAATTTCGGCGTATTAATTAGGATGCGGTGTGAGCCCAATTACTACTTTGGAATCCGTTGGGAATTAGAAGTTTAAATAGATTCTTGTCGTTTTATATGACCATCGGAAGGAAAAGAAAAGTTCTTTACGAAAGTCATCTTCATACATAAATACCTAGGGACTTTAAGAATTTTTGCCGTGAAGATTAAGGAGAAAGATAATTGTAATAGTTAATGCAAAATGATTCCTTATTTATTCATAAGACATTAATTATTTTATATTAAACTGTTAACAAAAGCTCTATACATAATACACTTTATAGCGAGTAACTGCCTGTATTAATGTTCATTGTTTCAAGTTACGTAAAATATACTCATTTGCTTCAACAAAATCTTTGAAAGCTTTTTCACAACACTTTAAATCGATGTCCACATATACGAAGCTGATGAAGCTATGATATAGTTTTTATATAAGGAATTTAAAATTTAATTTCAACAGTAAACTGTAAACTGATGTGCTTATTTAAAATTTAATACAGATAATAATACTCTTTTAAAATAACCGAGACACTAAAAAGCTATAAATTTTGCACTTTTTTATTTTGCTATTTAAAAAGTAGTGGGTGCTTTGCTGATTCTGTTAATGTCTTATTAAAGATAATTTGATGCATAAAACGTTCGAAAACAGAATTTTAAAACTGTAAGCCCACGTGACATATGATGAAGAAAAACATCTGTATTTCCATTTTTTTCTCAAAGAATGGTTTATGATCTAGGTACAATTCAAAAACATAGATTTTATCTACAGTAATGATATTTTGCATGTTATGAAAAGGGAGTATTTTTTATACAATAAACATAATTTTTCCAATAAATATTCACAAATTTTAAGCATTCACCAGTTTAATATTTAAACTGGCGGGAGGATATTTATACTTGAGGTAAAATAACCTCATTTTTTTCTTGTGGAAGGCGTTTCAGTTACCTTAGTTAATGACTATCAACCTTACAGGATATACGAATATATTAAGAATATTATTATTTTCTACAATAAAGGTCCTAACTCGATTATACGTAGAATTAGTTAAGATTATTCGCTGCTGAGTTTCCGTATTTGAAAAAGATTTATATTATGCGTAAATGCTGATGTTCTATGTTATGCAGGAGAATAAATTAAAGAGGTGTGTAATAAAGGAAAAAATGATTCATCTATGAATCATTCCTATATAATTGTTATATAACAAGAAAGTAGCTTAATCATGTTAGAAATAAAAGTGAAAATTAGAGACGAATGTAATTGAAATAGAACTGATTTAAAAGAGTGTTGGAAAAATCTTTCTACTTCATGCATATTTTGTCATTTTATTAGCAGCCGCCCCCCTCAGGAAATCACTACCTAGAGATAACCTAGAGATCGTTTTCTTTTCTATTGGGTTTACTGTCTTTGATAAACATGGGTGACGAAAACCAAGGGTACCTAACGATCCTTTTCAATTTTTGACCATCCTTCTTGTCTACTAATTTCCCTCAATATTCAATCTTTCATACGCCTAGATCTCAGTCATACATGGTTTGATGCAGCTTAGCCAGATTTCGTCCCGGTGTCGTAAAATCCATCTTTCACTCATTCACTTTATTAGGAAACACAAGCAAATTTGAATTGAAATGAATTCCCTACTATGATCAAAATATTAAAAATAATTTGTGGTTTAAAAGATTTCTTGACTTCTGAATATCAGCAACATTCTAAATAATATATATCAGAAGACGCCACAGAGCTTGGCTCGCAAACGGTGTGCTGATCAGGCAAGCGAGTGGTATGGCTCCTAAGCAAATAAAATGTGTATGAAATATGGTAAACTAAAATTATTCATTGCTCAAAAATAATTCATTTGTTTCATTTCTGTTTAAAGTAACTTCTTTTTAAGTTTGTAAAGAACTTAAAGTTATTGATAAACTTATCAATAACCAAAAGTAATTATATTCTTTCAGCTCTTGTTAGTAAGAAAAAAACTTACTAATGCTATTCAAAAGCATATTGTGCTAGTTAATTCTATCAAATAATTTTGTAAAGAAAATCTATAAAAGTTGGATTTGCTTGTGGATGCCTTACGAATATTGTCCATTTTAGATGTTAGCAACCGAAAGTTTAAGTGAGGTACCTTTCGTAGAAGCTAAGTTAAATGCAGCTCAGTCAAAGCTGACTGATACTTATTTTTAATAAGTTTAAGTTTTGAATAAAGTAAGAGTATCAGAAACTGAGCATATTCTTTGGTTTTAGGATATTTTCATTCTAGAACCTGTTTCCAAAACTTAATATTTAATCTATTGATTCCATTTTTTTTTCAAAATAGAATTCACGCTCTCAAATATTTTAATTACGGATTATGGGATAATATCAAAATATGCTATAGTAATAGAACACTGATAATAAATTATATAACAGTCCAAGATTAGTTTATATGCATATAAAATAACATATTTATTTGTTTTTTCCTGTAATATTTAATATGCTAATAAATCAAATATGTTCTGTTTTAAATAATATTTACAAAAACATTGTTTTCTTGATTTGACAAATAAACTCAGCCAAAATTTACAGTATCATCATCAGCTCTTTTGAAGCATTTTAAGAAAATATTTTATCTTCACCGAAAAACCATAAATAGATCAATAATTAAGAAAAGTTATAATATTCTTCATCTTTTTCTTCTATTTTATTACATTATTCAACTATGATTTATATAAAAACTCTTGTGTTTAATTTTTTAGAGTCATGAAAATGAAGGAAATTTTTGTATAGGTTAGAGATCAAATAATTTTTTACAGTATTAGAACTTTATACCTGAAAATTCAACAAAAGTAAAAAATTTCGCTCTCAGTATTCGCCTCAAAGTAATCAGCTTAACAAATACAATTTAGGTGTCTTCAATATGACTTAACAATTTATAACAGTTAATAATAGAGTAGCATTTTAACTCAGATTATTTTTTCTAGCCCCTTGTGAATAGTTAAAATATATAAATATCTAATGCTACTTAAAGTTATCAAACCTCATTTGATAATAGTCAGTCCAGTATCGTCATATATCACACATTCGTATTTAAAGTACATTCTATAAAAAAATATTTGTGCAAAAAATATTTTTATTACACACAATGTTCTACCTTTTTATCTCCATCAAAACAATCAAACAAGCATATAATACATCGGAATTTTATGAATTCGATTTTTTGAAGCAAATTTTTTTTTCAATTTCGGAGCATGTCAAAATGAGAATTTGATTATTTTAATATAAAGTTATTTTCCATCATTACATGAATATTACTAGTACGTTCAGTACATTGAACTGTTTTAGCTATTTTTTATAACAGTTATCGAAATTCAACAAATAATTCTCTAGTTAGACTTTTAAAAACAGCTTTTCTTCTCTTTTATAGGTACATTCATATCGCTCTTGATAACTTGTTAAATGACTTTTCCAGTTGAGGCCATGCCCAACTGGAAAGTTGATTAACTATGAAGCCTTTGAGGCTGATGTCGATTAATCCCCACCACAGATGGAAATGTCCACCTTCCACATGACTTACATTTCAGCCATCATGACACTATGGGAGATATTCACATTCATCATTTTACAAGGTAAGTGATTATAAAATTATATAAAAAGGAACAGATATCTCTTCCAAAGACACCTCAATGTTTTGCAGTATTTAAGAGAGAAATATACTTAAACATAACTTGTAAAGTTGGGGTATTCGCACTTATCTCTTTAATAATCAAGGAGACCTTAAGTAATTTTAATTGCATAAAATAAAACCATGATTGAACAAATGAAACGGGTTCTATGAAAATTGAATATAGATAAGAAGAGTAATGAAATAATTTGACGATAGTGATATAAAAGTGAAATAGAATTCAAAGAGATAATGGATGGTTTATTGTGAGTAATCAGCTTGTATGTTAGGAATTGAAGTGATTTGCAGTAGCTGATCTTATATGATTAAAATCGGTTAGAAGTTATGCCTGTTTAGAATAAGTTCTACAAAGCGTTTGAAACTTCAGAATTTGAGAAGTAATTCGTTTGGCAGGTATGAATTGGTAGCTTAAAACATTAATGTTTTATTCTAAATTAGGATTCAAGCTCGTTGAGGAAAAGTTAACGTAAAGAGAGATAAGTAATTAAAATAATTATCGATTGAGTGATTTTTCCTTTGTGACATATTTTCATTAAATTATGAACTTATTGTCGTTTTTCCATTTAAATTATATTTTTGGAGATATCAACCGAAGTAAATAACGGAAAAGCGTTAAATAAGACATTTTAATTATAAAATTAAGTACAGCAACAATATATTGTTACAAGTGCGTGATGATCATTTGTAAATCATAAAAAAGAAGAAACATCATATATATCATTATATATATATATATATATATATATATATATATATATATATATATATCTTTTCAAAATCTGACTTGTACAGAGTTGGTAATTTCCTAGCTGCTTTCCAAAACTGTTAACCAGTTGAATTTTAATTTAAGATAGCAAGATCCGGTTAATTCATGACATTATAAATTATGTTACAAATCTTTTTTTTATTTAAATAACTCATATAGTTTATTTGCATCTTCAGTAACGGATAGAAACTATGTGACATGCACTATTTTTTATTAAATACTACGGAAGTTTATATTACAGAGATGTAGACTTTGATCATACTTTATTATTCAATGCTGCTTTTGAAAGAATGAACGTAATATTGAAATTCTCTTTTATTTCCATCAATGTGTTTTTAATACATTATTGATTTCATTAACATTTTCCTTTCCTTTTTGGACAAAATAGTGTTATTAGAATTTTAACTGTGATTAAAGTTATATATAGTGAGCTATACATATGTATTTTGATGTAGTTACATTTAAGGTTTATTAGACACATATATTCATGATAATGCTCTAATACGATTAAAATATACATTAAATATCTCGCTTGACAGGCGTCGCTGTCATCTAAAGCTGATTAAGGCTGGATAATTTTGAAATTAATATACGTGGTAGTATGGTATTTGTGAAATAATGTATATTTTGAAGCATATATTATACAGTTAAAATTTCGATGCTGTTGCCCTAATAGATGGTTGAATAAGTAAAGCGACCTTATTTTATAATAAACAACTTAATTTGAGCTTTACAAAGCAAAACTGGTTACGTAACGATACTACAGAATTCATTCCGTCAGTAAAGTACTGAATATAATCTGATTTTACCTTTATAAAAGCTGTTTATCAACACTTCCTAATGAATCAATGTAGAAGTTATGTATATTTATTGGTTTTCTATATTTCAAGCTACCAATAATACCTCGTAAATAAATATCGTAAGATTTGGGTTACTGTGTAAACTTAACGATTTTCTGCAATTTTAACATTATTATAGATATCTAGACAAAAAAAATTGCAAAATTATAGGGCTCCTTGATATAATGGACATGAATTATTGGATGAATCAGAAACATATAATCATATTTTATCAGAGAAAAATGTAAATTTTGTAAAAACTAAGCTTTTAAGGGAGTCTATGCATATGCTAGTACAAGACAAGATTATTTTTGAATTTCTTCAGGAAACATCAAAGAGAAGCTTCATAATTTAATTGATGAGAGCAAAATCACAGGAGCAGCATATGGGTCTTGATAAAGACTGTAATAAGTATCTTTAAGTATGGTATCCGAATATTAAAGAAAATCAACTTGATGAATAACAGAGGGACCTTGGTGGGACTTAAAAGTGATTAAGGTCTAGAAAAGCTTTCTAACTGTCACTACAGCCTTGAATAGTCATCATATAACAGAGGATTTTTATCCACAAAATTTCGCTATTGTATGACATTTATGAATCTTAAGACACAGCAAGCGAGAAATTTTTTCAACTCTCACCCAAGCAAATTTTATTGATGATACAATAAGGAATCTTTAAAGTATTATATTGAAAAATTAGAGATAAAAAAAAACTGTTATAAAAACATTGTATTTATAGTAAAACCCTAGGTCTATTGAGTTTCATGTAAAATGTGCTGAAGATATGCTTTTGCTATTCACTTATTCCTAATGAACACTAAAAACAATATGTAAAATGTATCACTTGCATTTATTAATGATGTAAATAAATATATAAGACCAAACATGCAGAAATGAGAGAGTGGAATAAAACAGGATACTTTTAGAAATGCAGACATTGCTTGAAGAGTACAGTTGTACTAATTGTTCAATGATTCTTTTTGATAGTCATCTAACAATAATTATGAGCTAAGTTATAAAATAAAGTGATTTAACAAGTATGAAGTAATTTAAACATTTTAAAAAAACAATGACTATCTAATTCTGCTCTGTTCCTCAGTGATAATTATACAATTATTTGCAACAGATTAAATAAAAATTTATATTGAAATAAACAGTATGAATTGCAATTAGAGCAGTAATCATAAGGAACAACAATAAATTTACATTGTGTCTTTGTGCATACAATATTAAAAGAATTTTTTATAGAAAACTATAAACTTTGAAATTAAACAGCAATTTTTACTATGGATATGTATTTGAAAGAAGCATTTATAAGTATAGGAATATTTTGAGTAAAC
This sequence comes from Nephila pilipes, assembly GCA_019974015.1. NCBI lineage: Eukaryota > Metazoa > Arthropoda > Arachnida > Araneae > Nephilidae > Nephila > Nephila pilipes. The sequence continues at coordinate 1,569,676 of BMAW01054716.1, forward strand.
AGATAAATACTTTTAAAATTTAAGATTATGGTCGTAAAGCGAAAGGCATCATATCCATTTATAATTTTAATTTTATATTTCATATACTTTACATGACATTTATCAAAATTTTACTCATTTTATAATCAAATGACATAAAGTAGAAAACTAATGGTCATTGAAATTAATTACTTAATAAATATATGTTATTTTTAAGTTAATAAAATAAATTGGAAGTAAATTTTTTTTATTTAATTCAAATCGCAAATCATAGTCTTATCATGACCCACGTCTTTCAAAGAGAGAGAAACCTAAGTAACCTCAAGAACTTATATCAAGTTTCAAGGAACAACTAACCTTTTTATTCTATTGGAAAAATTTCATTGCTTAGCTCTTTAGATCCTAGATAGAGTAGATAATTCAAACGTAGGGAGAATGATGTGATAATGCTATTTGAACGAAAACAAATCCTTACGTAAAAAGAATCTTCCATAAAAAGAATTTTACTTTTCTCAAGAAACGAGTGAAAGTTTCTAAGAAATCTCAACATTTGAAACTGTCAGATTGAGTTTGTTTTGATCAGAAACTACTCTCTTTGTATTTTAGAGCTTTTCATTTTCAAACGACGAAATAAGATAGGATGTGATTTGTTGTTTTGTGAAGATTAGGTAGCTCTCTTGTGGCTGTTTTGTTATACTGATTAGTAGTCTTGGGTTTCTTTCAATGAATAAGAAATTAGATATATTTCACACATAATCAATATTCCTTTAGGCAAAAATAATTATTAAAATATCAGATTAAGAAAATTAGTTAAAATTTATTATTTTTCATGTTATTAAAATCGTACTTCAAAACTGGAATAGATCGTAGATTGTGTTGAGGGTCATCATCTACGCAATCTACGATCTAGAGATTGCGTAGATGATGACCCTCTATCATCTACGCAAGGTCATCATCATCATCCAGTTGAATATCTGTGTCATTCATTACTTAGTCTAAGATGGATTTCCAACTCTAAACAGGAAAGCTAAACTAGCCTGTTGCTATACTGAAACAACTTCTAGTTCTTCTATCTTGAGATCTAAACTTAATTTAACTTGTTATTTTCCGATTGATCATAATAGTCATTGAAATTCTTCCATTCAAGCTTCTTTTACTAACTAATGTAAATACGCATTTTGCATCAGAGAAACGATTTTCTGAAATAGATTCTTGGGGAACAATATACCTTTAAATTTATCGCTAACTTTGTTACACTTAGTTCGTGAGATAAGAAAATTTGTTTGAATTAAAATTTTAATTGTATTTTAACACTATAGATTTTATTACTGTATATTTCTATTTCTTATTTGAAAATAGAAATATACAAAAAGGGTTTGTATTTGATAATCTATTTAAATTTTAAACAAAAACATCATTTATTTTCATGAAATTATTTTTCACCTTGACATTTATGAACATAATTTTTGTGTGAGTATCATCAAACACTACATGTTTAACATTGTTTGACACTATGTCAGCATTTTCTGATGCGTGTTAAAATATTTGATATAAATTTCTTTTTTTTATTCTTAGAATTGATTATTTTAAGTAAAAATAAGTGAATGTGCACAGGTGTTAGCATCTTAATATGCCTGATAGTAATGAACTAATGATGCCGCATTAGCTTTCCTAAATACGTCCAATGTATTTTGAAGTCAAATATGTAACTTGTACACGCCTCTCAGCTGAACTCTAAGTAAACTGACTTGTTTACTAAAACTCTTAGTAAACGATTAAATACTGCTAATAATTTATCAAATTAATATTTACTTTTAAAACAGAAAATCTAGTCCCGCTCATAAAATTCAGTTATCTACGGCAAGTCATACCGCAAAAAACACCAGATGAAAAACGCCATATTAACTTTTTTAACAGCATAGTACTCGTAATAAACTATATCATAAAATGATTTTCTCTCTTTCCAATCTAAAATGATGAGTTCATACAAAAATAATATGCCCTGTCCATTTAGGGTAGTTTCAAAAACATTTCTTTCAGTAGCTTAAAATGTCAATATAGCCAATTAAAAAGAAAGTTTTTGCGTAACTAAATATATATGCTCTTTACCTTAATATTTTAAAAATCAGTAAAAATGTATTTTGTCTTTAATATTAATAAGTGAAATTATTCATCACAAATAGAAATAATAAATGGATATGATATTATACTAATTTACTTCTCATTATCATTCATCTAAGCTTTTCAATGTCTCAGTTAACAGATTTTAAGTTTAAAGGAAAAAGCATAATAACACTCACCACAACATATCGAATGCATATAGAACTTTTTCATATATTTATGGTGTCCCATACATAACTTTGGATCAACAGCATTACAAAAAGTATAAAAACAATAACTTAAAAAAACTTAACAGTTTTTATTTTTTTTATCCTATAAAAGTACATGTAGTATAAATAATGTTTTTAATAAATTTATTCCTTTGATTATGTCCCATTAACCTTTCAAACCTTAAATATATTAGATTTCGCCTATGGATTAAAAGCTTCTATCGTTGAAGAGACTTCCTGACATCTCAAAGACAACTTTCATCCAAAGAGTGCACGATTCTTTTCTTCGCATAACTACTTAGATTAAAAATGACGAACATCCATTTTTATTGACGGCAGAGAAGCTTCAAATAAAGAAAGCAAATTACTTCTGGCTAATGTGCTTAGACAAGTAGAAAAAAAAAGCACCGTATAAAAAAAGATAAAAACTCGATTGAATCAAGGATAAAAGGAAGCGCTAAAATATATAAGTTAAGGAAAAAAGAACATCTATTTTTACGGAGGTAAAAAGAGCAAAAAGACCTCAACATTGGTCAACAGGGATGAAGAAAGTAAGGAAGAGATACGCTTTAGCGGAGATTAGACAGAAAAAAAACTTTCAGCAAGCGCAAGTGTGTACGGAAGCGTAAAAACAGACTTTTTCACTCGCAAAAAATAAGGGAAAAAAACACCGGATATTCTTGCTTTATTAATTTTCTATAGCTTCGAGAAATATGAAAAAGACAACACAACTTTGAATTCAGGAAAAACTTTACTAGTAAATAGTCTTCAGAAGTTACTCTATGTATGTACATTTACATATATATATATGTATATATATATATATATATATATCATACATACATACATATATATATATATATATATATATATATCATACAC
>BMAW01054716.1:1577866-1605413 GCA_019974015.1 Nephila pilipes
CCTGCTTGAACTGTGATATATATATATATATATCTATCTTTCTTTTTTATATATATATATATATCACAGTTCAAGCAGGACAAATCACAAGAACACAAATGCATGAGCTAGAGAAGCAAAATTAGGACGAAGAAAAAGAACGAAAAGGAACCACCAGCGACCAGCGTCAGCATAAATACTAGGAAAATTGGGGAAATCCCGAAATTCTGCTTAGGTTACAATAATTAGAGGCTTGGGATCCTTGCACCATATGCGCGAGTTGCGAAGAGGAGAGACAGTTAAAAAAATTCGTCTCAGTGTGAGAAATAGAAAGTATAGTGAAAAAGACAAAGAAAGTTAAAACAAATTGGAATATATATATATAACATATACAGTAATTAATTAAACAATCAGTTTTTAAAGGAACATTGTAAAATGCGTATCAATCTATTCTAAAAAACAATTGTGTGAGCGAGTGTATTCGGTGCAGTTAATTGCTCGCATTCTTAAATATATTAAAACAAAGAGAGAAAATTATCTTTGAAATGAATGCTTTTATTTGTTTGTAAATGCAAAGTACGTGAAGAGAATAGAGAAACATATCTACCATTACATTGAAAAAGAAGTAATTGCAGAATTTTTTTAGATATATTCTAATGAAACCATGCTTAATGAAATTTGTGTAGTAAAATATTGATATTTTGGTCACTAATTGTTATTATTATTTATTGTTGCATATGTTAAATTATTATTTTATTATTATTGTTATTTGATATGTTAAATTTTCCAAACACAAAATAATCCTTGTAGCTACTATTAGTGAATGATCTTAAAACTTCTGGACAAAGAATCATCTATACAAATGTTTACCCGGTTTTCACAAGAGTTATAGTTATTCTATAACAAAAGTTATAGTTATAGAATGGATTTGTTGATTTTTCTTTGTTTGCTTATATATATATATATGTGTGTGTGTGTGTGTGTGTTTGTTTGTTTGTTTGAAATTATTAATTTTAGTAAATGTAAATACAAAAAATAATAAAAATAAAACAAATATTCAAACTAAGAATACACTAATTAGGTAATTAGTAATTATTTCTTTAATCAAGTAAATTTCTCAGATTCATTTGTTGTAACATTCTAAGGAATTTTTGAAATTTATTATTTTCAATTGCTAATCTAGAAAAGATATTTCCTCAATTACAAAATCATCTTTTTAAATCTCAGAACGAAGACTGACGTTTCTTTGAAATAAATGTTATTGAGCAGTTTAATCTAATACTTATCCAACAATCAAAAAATATTTCCGCAACATGTTGCTTATGAAGTAAAAGAAACGAATTACAATTATATTAGCGATTATTAAGCGTTTATATACGAATATACGTTTTTCTCCCCAAAATACACTAGACAGAAAATAACAAATTTCCGAAAAACAATTTTTGTTGATATTTCATTAGCTTAAAAATGATTTAACTCTTTAGGAATGGGATTTGGGACTCCTAATTGAAAATTCATCAGAAAAATTTATATCAGATACTGTATTTTTTAATAAAATACTTACTCATAAAATTATTTTTTTTACATTAATTAATGCGGGTATTATACTAGTTTTTCTCAACGTTTATTAAATAGCAAATATAATTTGCGAATTGTGTTAATCTTCTCATCAGTTTAATTATCATGTATAATTACAATAAATGACTAATGCCCAGAAGCCATAGTTTTGTTGTTTGCGTTCTCTATCAAAGCTGACAAAATAGGAATTTTTATAACATCTAGTTACTTCACATGGAACACATGGAGATATTTAATCAATAATTAATTTTCTTTTTTAAGTATATTTAATTAAAATACGAATTGGTTGTCTGAAATGATTTTTAAGGGAAAAATCAATGTATACAGTATATACGGAATCAAATAGCTGAAGCGTTCGACACTTTAATTTGATAGAGGGAAGAAAGAAAACTTTTACAAAAAAAAAATCTAGATGTTTAAGCTCATACGATTTCTTTGAAACAAAAAGAAAATATTAGGATATTTGATGAATAATTTTCAGTGGTTCATTTAAAATGACAAGAATTCTGAGAAAATATTCTAGAGCAAATATAGAATTTCTATGTATTTTAGGAAAGCTGTGTTGTGTCATTTTTTTCATAACACTGTTTTTCAATCTGCTTAATCTTGGAACGAAAAGCCTTCAAGTTTAATTTATTCTTGGAATAAACTACAACAACAACAACAAAAAACCTTAAAAAAACGTTAGTCCAAAAGCAGTATAGTTCTTCTTTGGATATTTTTCAAACAATCTTTTATAAGCAGAATATGTAGAAAGTAGCGAATTCTTTTTTTTTTTTTCTAAACTTTAATCGTATGTCGTATTGAATTTAAAGTTGTAGCCCAGCCAAAAAAATTTAATTAAAGAAACAACGTTAGAAGAAAAATAAGACAACCGTCGAACATTTAAACACTACTTAAATAGGTACCACGCTTTCTTTCAATTGATAAGTTTAGAAGACAAAAGCTGAGTTTTCTGACTTTTATTGTTTTTTAAAGAAAAACGCAATGCATTATAAACTTCCAATCCCATTACATTCTTTTTTTAAAATTTTCTCTTATTTTTTTATAAGAAGTTTGAATCAGAAGTCTTTTTACTTAAGGAATCTAGATTAAAAATAAATCCCATTGAAATTCTAATTTAGATATAATCAATATCAGCCCAATAAATAACATAAAAGACAGTAAATCCCTTCCCGTTGAAATTAAAGAGAACGAATGAATAAGTATTCGGTATATTACTGAATTCGTTATGGAATATTTTTTATAAATTTTAGGATTTCATTCAATAACGACTCTAAAAGATATGTAAATGTAAAATTGTTTTCCTCGTGATTATGATGAAGAAAATGAAATCTCTTGAAAAACGCCTAAAAAGAGCAGTCGGATGAAAATTATATGCTATCCACTTCATTTTTAAGAATAAAAATTCATTTAACTTAAGCAAAGGACTATTTTTATTTCATTGTTCTTGTTAAATATTCTTTAGACATTAATATTAAAAAAAACTATTTTGTTGACACAAATGATTTATATTTTTAAAAAAAGAATAGAAAAGTGAGTAAGAGTGGACTTCTTAAAGATTAAGTTTCATATATATTAGGGAGCCCATTTAAAAATTGAAATATTTCAGGATAATTCTTTTATTATACTATGAAATATATTTTAAATTTTAAACGCAAGAATTTTTTTCACCTCGTACTTAATTTTTTTTCATCACGAAGAGAAAAAAGGATTTCGACTAAGAAATTTCTTAGAAAAAAATAGAAAAGTATTTACTGTCTTTGAAAGAGTGCTTCTGGGTTATTGTTTGTAGGTGAAAAGAGGGGATGCAACCTTAAAGAAAATGCACCCCCCAAAATACAAATTTTATTCTCATATTATTTTAATTATTTTTCTTAAATGATCTTCATTTTTTGTAGTTTGTAATACTTGATAAACTTACATCAATACTTGAACAGTTTTTATTAGGAGAAGTAAGACTGATGTAGCGTATTACTTGGTTTTTACCTAATGATAATTCTAAACAACAAAATTACTTTTTTCATGGTAATGACGATATGCACCCCCCAAAATTTATTTCTGGATACGCCACTGCTTCGCACTTTTTCTGAAGAAATCTCCCTCCCCCCCTCCCCCTCTAGATCCAAGCCTTTACACTTGAACTGGTAGCGTGATGAAAAAGTAATAACTCCAACAAAAAGATCGAGCAACTAAGTCCATCGAGTAAATGGCCACACCCATCCCGAGTCTTTTCAATTCCCAGAATGCAAAGCGAGGACTGGAAGACGCAAACACTTCTATTAATTCTAGAATTTTCTCCCGGATTAATGGCAAAGAGGCGAGGGAAAAGTCCACTGCAGCTTAGTTTTAATCGCAATTACTGATATCTGTCGAGAAGGATCGAGTTCAGGTTATCGACCGGGAGCAATTACAGTTAAACACATTTCAGATTTTGGAGTTACCCATAAAACGTTACATGTCGTCCCCCCTCCCTTTCCTTAGTCCAGCCTCGGCATGGAAAGCGGTCGTAATCCTTGTCCATTAACACGTACATGACTTGCATCGCGTTCACTAGGAAAAATGTGAATCGGAAGGCGAATTTAATAGCCCCGGATTGCAATGATTGAAATATGACTTGGAACCTTCTTGAAGAAGGTCCTCTACTTTGTGAGTTTGGGTAGAAGTAATAACAATAAAAGTGAAAAAAATAAGCGAGCAAAAATCGATGGCATACGTGACATGGAATAGGCGAACCTCGCTGCCAATGAATAATACAGGGGCAGAAGTCTAGCCCTTGCAAGGATGGATCGCGAAAACAAAAAATTTCTCATTGGCCCACATCCAAACCACAATGATTCATGTGTAGGGGGTTTATGGCAGGCTATGATGGTCGTGGTGATGTATGGCGTCGGCAGGCATCAATCACAACGCCCATTAAGAAGAAGAAATCGCCGATCACGTTAGAGCTATCTGCTGGATTCTAATTGGCCAGCACATTTTCTATTATGGTATTTCACTTTTCAGGGCCGTTACGTGTTTTGGCAGGTAGGCTCACGGTACTGGAGTGTGACGTCGCTTGACTAGGGAAAGGCTTTCGCTGTAACTATTTGCAATCGGGGATTATTCCCTTTTTCATTGTGGTAGAAACAGCAAATTTAAAAACACTGCTATTCTATTTCACCTATTTGAGCTTTAGTTAATTTAAAAATATGAAATTTTCAAAAATAGAAGTGTTGGGGTGAAGAGTCTAATTTGTTAAGAGTTAACATAATTGCAAAGCTTCTTCGATATTAAGGAATCTGATTATTTTTAATTTAAATATTTTTGGCATTATGCTTCAAATAACAGTTTAATAATTGTGTTAATAATTTAATATATATATATACTAAAATATACGATAAAAAAATATTTCTAAGCCACTAATTAGATTACAGTTCATAAGTAGGTAATATTGTTTGTCCATTTTTACGAACAGTATTCCAGTTAATCATTTTATCCATTTTAAGCAAATTATCTTACTCGCTTAACTGCCACAAAAGTGTAGGGATCTTTACGCGTAATTGTGTAAGATATTTATCAATTTTTGCGCTTCGTACAACTATAAGTCAATTTGAATGTTTTTCACTATGGATAAGAATTATATACAACTAATTTCTAGTAAAGGTTTTGTTAATACTTACGATAGTTCATTTTTAATTTACTACAGTTTCTTACAATTAAGTGTTGTAATTATTTCCTTCCCTTTTCACAAAAATATTTGTTTTATAATTTAATCCCATACATTGTATTTGAAATAGAAAGTATGTCTTTATACAAATAAATCTGAATAAACAAAGCTCTTAAATACCAAATCCAAATTCCTGTTGTAGAAAGTAAACTATTCCGTTTAATTACTTTCATTCAATGAGTATGCATCAAACGTATTCAATACGTATCAAATGTATGAAGAGTTAATAATTAAATTCTATAATTTAATTATCTAAATTTCAATTAATTTGTGTGGTTATCTTTCTCGCAGTGTATAGATAATTTTCTGCTTTATATCTTCGAAGATTTTCATTAAATGTGTATCATTAGAGAGAAAATCGTCATTTAAAACATTCTTTAAGCATCCTTTAAACCATGTAAACATTGAGATGGGAGTTAGTATTTCTTTCAATGAGGGAATTACGATAAAGATTTAACCTTTGTTAATTTTGAAAATTAAACACAATGAAAACTTGTACATATAAGGGCCAATTCTATTTGACGGGATTTAGTAGCGATTTTGCTCTGCTTTAGAGCCATATTCTAAATGATTTTGTTATTTTTATATATTTAACTTACAAATATTAATGACTTCCGCATTGAATTTTAGCACATTTAGTCATTTAACTGAGTCTAAATTCCCTTTATTTCGCATAGAATGGTTTTGTAGAAATGTAAAGTAAGAATATAAAAGTAGATTGAGAATTACTCATAAATTCACGAATTTTATTTTATGCTATATTATAGAAAAATGTTTCTCTTTTATGTTATGGCTTCAGTTACAATTGTCTTACTCATTACAATTAAATTTATTATTATTAGGCAGTTAAAACGTTCAATAAATCTGGATTTTGTGTATTAAGAAACAAGAAAAAGAAGGTTTTGTAACAATAAATATGCGAGTGTGTGTGTGTATGTTCTGTACAAAAATGTTTTTTCCGTGTTTTGAAAGACATTGAAGTATATAAACATTTTTTAACATCTTAAAATTTACATTCTAAGAATAAAAATTAAAGTCGTAAAAAGTAACAGAAGAATAACAGAATAAAGGAACAAATATTCTTGGTTTCAAATTAATTTTTATTGTATTACAAATGTAAAGTAGTACTTATTAATATACAATTCTTACCACAAAGGAATATCCTATTCAACTATTATTTCATTTTTAGAGGAAACTGATTTTGTCATATAATACTATTTAAAAAATAAAATGCTTATGCAGCCAGACATAAAAATAATTTATACGCATAAAATGTTTAACAAGTAATAGACAATGTATCGTCAATGTATTTGAATATAAAAGAGGTAAAATCACTACCGCATCAACATTATAATTTGAAAGAATTTACTTATACAGAGAACAGAAAAAACTTTAATAAAGAAATGCATTAGACAAATACAGTTATTTTATATGTTCGTTCTTCAAAAATAGTTATTAATAGACAGAAACTGATACTCAAATATTTGACATTTTTCATTTCATTACAAAATAAGTAATATTATAATTTAAATTTTATTATATGTTTGATTTAGTTTAAAGTTTTCATTAAAAATAACGTCAAAATGTAGTTAAACTAAATGTCTGTTATTTAAACATTGCAAAATTAAACTAATAATTTTATTAAGAAAAGAGCCAATAATATATATATATATATATATATATATATATATATAAATATAACATTTTTAACGAAAATATTTAAGCATTTTAGTTGCACATACATGTGGTCAGTGGCATAATGCATTTATGGTTAATTTTTTTCAAAAAATCATAATCCGTAAAATTAAAATAACGTACAAAAAACAGAAATGTTGTTAATGTTTTATGTATTCTTAAACTTATTTTATTTCCTTCAATAAAATAAATTTCTGAAAATAAATATAATTCAGCCGATATTTTATATTTAGTTTAGTAATAGTAATTATAACTAAATTGTATTTTATGTTCAAAGAAATATGTATATGAATATTTATGAAATGCATTAAAGAATAAATCATTCTGATATAAAAAGGTCTAGAATTCTCATTCTATTTTAATTCACTACACATTTATCTATTCATTTTATCAGCGACAAAAAAGTTAAATATTACATTTTGTAAAAGAGAAATTCCACAATTTTGTAGTATCATATTAAGCCATTGCTAGCTCCAAAAATTCTTCCAGAATTTCTCATTTCGGATACTGCTTTTGAAATTCAAAAGTCAAAATTTTTTGATCGACTGGATAAATTTTTAGTAAATTTAACATTTTGTACTAGAAATCTATGCTTACCTGGAAGTATCTTTAAAATTCAATAAGAAAACAAATTCCTGAGTTTCAACAATTTTAAGTACCTTTAAAGGGACACAGTGTCCTATGAGCTACCTATTTTTAAGTAGATATTCATAAGGAAACGTTTTATTCACCATATTTGAGAACAAATAAAATATACAATTCAGAAAGAAAAACACTACATTTCCTACAAAACATTATTTAAAATTTTAAGATTCCAAATACTTTTACAAATTTAAATGTTTTTAAGCATTATCTGCTAAATTTTTTACTCGTGCTTTTCACAATTCTGTTCATACAGTTAGTTGTAGTAGTATTATTTATAATTTTACAAATTTTTTTCCTTTCAGAATCTACGAAAAAATGAAAAAACAACTATGTCGAATATTTTGGATTTTCTAACATAAATAACTATTCTATGCACAGAATAATCAAATATATTATTCAAAACAACCAGAAAAAATTTCGAAATATTATTCTGATTACAAAAAAGCCTTAACATTTTAAAAATAAGATCTGTATGAAAAATATAAAGCAGTTTAAAGCTATAAAATGCAATAAAATGATTTTGCATATTGTTAAAGAACAATTTAAATAGATCGCTAAATAATGTAGTTGTAATTGTTAAATTTTATACATATATATATATAGAAAAGTTATAAAGTTAAAATAATATAATAAAACCTTTTTTAATATATTTTGTTGATTTTTAGGGAGCTGTGTCCCCTCAAAATGACTATTTTCTAACTCACGGTAAAAGATTTTCCATTGAAATGTTACTCCCACATAACTTAATACGTGTATCTTAAATTCGGAATTATTTGTCAAACCGCCAAACATTTCGTGGAGCATATGTAAATGTGTATGGAGGGCGAACATTTAGCAGCTCTCTTAATTTTCCAGTTCAACTACTAATACCAGGGATATGTGAGTTCGCAAGGGAACATTCCTTCCTGTATAATCACTTTGCGACATCTAATAAGTACTAAATAAAGAAAAATTAAGTTTGTGCTTCACTGCATCATCGTCGTAGAAGTGATCTTTGTTGGATAATGTCATCCAAGAGCCAAGTCGTAAATTAATTTCTTCGTGGTAAAATGACTTCATGGAACGAGAAGTAATAAAGAAGACTAAAGAGACTGTTTACATTGCTAAATTGTTTATGAAATTGTCTGAATAATCAATGAAGGATTTTATGCGTCACTCTCATGTATATTGATAGTATTTTGTTTCTGAAGAATTTTTCCGAGTGTGAATGAATGTAAATCATAGATCATTTTGTAAATAGAGTGCAATAATTTTGGATTGGCTTTTGTTTGTTTCTATTGTAACATATTAGAGTTATTTTGGGAATAGTTCACACTGCTTTTGTCTTCAATATTTAGTATTCTTATGCATTATATTTGGAAACTTCTTTGACTTGCAACTATGTAAAGAATTTCAGGGGTTCAGAACAAAAAGAAATATATAAATATGTTTCATATACACATATCATAACGGTATAACATTATTTTGCAGTTAATATTACATTCACTTCTTAAATATTTTAGATGCGTTCATTAAATGTATCTTGAAAAATCCATTCATATATATAATATTTATAGTTAAATCTCACCAAAAAATTTAAAAAATTTGATTCTTTCTTTGATGAAGACAGAAGCATTTTATCAATTAGGGTAATTATATGTAAATGTCTTAAACAAAATAATTTGTAAATTGTTATTTGACGCATCTTATTGCACAGTTTTTCCTCATTTAAATTCAAAAAGACTTTGAGATTGCTTTTCTTTATTTTATATTTTTGCATTTTATCTATTATTTCATTAATCGTAGACAAGCATTCTCACTTCATTCTGATCAACACTGAGCTACTCCCACCTTCCTTTATGTGTTTCTTTGCGAAAGCTAAAAGAACCATAACTAATCACTTTTTAAGAGCAACCTCTTCTAAAACGTGATATTTTCTGTGATAAGAGATATGTTGTTCTTCTGAAATTGCATTTATTCTTTGGATATCAAAAAATTCATTCTTTTACATTCATTCCCTTATATTTCTTTTATGTATATTTAAATAAAGTAAATCTCATTATTTCTCACTAATTTACTCTTTAGTTAGAAGTATTTTCTAATTAATCATAATTTATTTCATCATTTTAAAATAATCTTTCAAACCACTCTAAGGAGAAGCTTTAAAATATTTAGTGCGTGGAAAATACACAAGTTTGTTTCGCAAATGATGTTTGTAACTAATTTCACATTTCCAACTACAATGTTCTACTTTTTCATCATGTGTGATCACTTTTATACGTAAATGACTCAAATTAGAGAGTATTTGCTCATTTATTAAAATAAATTAACCGATATTGGAAAACACCAGAGGCCGTGGTAGCCTAGTGGTCATGGTTTCGGATTCAAGGCCGGCGGTTTTCGTTCAGTCGTGGGTTCGAGCTTTGGCCGCTAAAGACCCGCCGTGTAGCCGAGGCTGATGCACGTTAAATCAGTCGGGGTCCAAAGTCCTCCCTTTGGCGTGGCATGAAAGCTAGTAGAGGGGGAGGGTTCCAGCTGAGGTGTTGTCCTCGTTACTTGATCGAGGTTCAAAATTACGAGGTCCGTTGCCAATAGCCCTCGTGTTGCTTCTAGTGTGACGTTAATAAACACTAAACGAAACGAAACTGGAAAACACTAACTTCTTCAACAGAGGGAAATATATATTGAAAAGAGAATTTATCCCTGAGGTTTTACACTTCACTAAACGTGTTCAGTTATAATTGAAAAGTAGACTATTGAACCTTATCTGAATTAAGCAATTATAATTTCATCTACTAAATTACGATTAATAATTGCACGTGAAAACTGACATTTTTATTATTGGATTACATATCGTATAAAACACACAATCTGATTCTAATGTATGTTTTACTTTAAAGAACCTAGTATGTGTGCACATTAATGCGATCTATCATATACTTTTAACCTTTAAATATATTTATTTCAATATTACAATATCTAAATTATTTGAGAAATGCACACCATAAAAGCTCCGTAACGGAATAAAATTTAAATAAATAAGTGACTATAAGCTAATTAGATAATTTATTTTATTAAAATGAATAAAGATATGCCTTTGATGAAAACATAGCCATCGAAAACATTCATAATTACGACTAAAATAGTGCCTTCAAACATAAAGAGAAAAATTTTTAAAAATGAAATATTATATTATATCACTCTCATGTATATTGTTATGCGTCACTCCCATGTATATTGAATTGATTTTATAAAATTGAAATACTTATTACAAATCAGACTGTAATAAATAGTCTGATTTTGTAATTAAAAATATACATATCATACTTTTAACAGTTTACTAGTTTAGTCAACATATGTAAAACATATGTAGACCAGAATATTAAAAAAAGTTTTAGTGATATTAAGATATTTGAGGGTTATCATATATTATATTTCCAAGAGTCTTTCTCACCAAAATTGGTTCTGTAAATTCTCGTTAAGTGCTTCAGGTAGATTCTTAGATGACAGAGCGCTAAATGAAGCAGCGTTAGACGCGTGGTCATTTCAACACATAGTCAACAGGATAAGGGGAACACGCGACCAAAAAAAATTTTACTCTAATTTTAAGTTATTTTTATAACATAATTTGCATAATATACTACATGTTTCTTAACGCATAAACTTGCAATCAGAAAAACAAAGTTTATTTTTGTAATGAAGGCCCTAGCTCTTCTTACCTTAATATAAGTACGTAGCGTTTTTGATAAGGAAGAAATTTTCATTAATAAATTTATTTTTAGCGATTGGTCATTACGAATAAAGCTACCAGCATTTCCATCCAACCTAATTTACTAAGTAAATATATGGGAATGTGAATGTTTGGTACATTACGTATACGTACACTATGCATTTACAACTAGTGTATATCGTACATAATTATTTACATATGCTCAAAAGTATTACCAAATTACTAGACTATCACACCGTTTTATTTTCTTCTCTGTTCAGTCTTTTACGATATGGGTTCACATAATAAATTCTTTTATACGAAAACTTATAAAACAACATGGTGAACGGGAAAAAGTATGAAGTGAAATGTAGCAAAACAAAATGTGGCTGTGGTAGCCTAGTGGTCATGGTCGCGGTCGTCGTTACTTTCGTCTAGTCATGGGTTCGAGACTTAATGCCATTCCGCCATGTAGCTGGGCTGGTGCAGGTTAAAAATGCTCGAGATCCCAAGCTCTCCCATTGGTAGAGTGCGGAAGTTTGTAGAGAGAGGTACCAGTTTAAGCGTCGTCCTCGTCACATGACCTGGGTCCAAAACTACATATTCAGTCGCCAATAGCTCTCGTGTGGATTCTTAGAGCAACGTTAATAAACAATCGCAGTCACACAGCAAAACAAATGACCCCGTTATACTGGAATCGAATCAACGTTAATAAAGAAGGGACAAACGAGATCTTATAACATTCTAAGATAATGTTTTTAAATATATACTATATTTTCAATTTTTAAGATCTGAAAGTGTCCCAATATGTATCCTCGTGATTTGTATCGGTATTTAAACCTTATATCACACGAAGTTTTCTCGAAATTCGCTCAAGCTGTTCGTTTCATATTTCAAGTGGTTGGAATATTTTTGATTCAAGCCTGCTGCGTGCCACGAAATTTTATGCAATAAAACGTAGCTTTTACAGCTTCAAATATGATCATCTCAGGTCTTCGTTAGAGATGTCACTCAAGGTGGTCGATAAAATTTCCATATGTTACTCTTTATTATTAATTCGGTCTCGTGTCATTCAAATCTGCAGCATATTTTATTATTATTTATTTAGAAATATTGCGAACTGGGATTTATTTTACATTGGATCTATATTTCTAGGTAATACCATAATCTATTTGAGATCAGATTTATCAGATATATTGGATGTAATAAATGGAAATTGGTAGGAGAAAGGAAAATTGTCATTGAATTCCTGTGTAAATTTGAAAAGAATTGAGTAGAATGTCTTCTGAAACATTGGTTAAAAATTAATCATGAATAGTGATTCGCTTAAATCTGTTCAGTAATATATATGCAAAATATTTGTAATGGCAGCTGTTATTTCAAATCAAAGAGACACATCACCTTAAAATTCACCAAAATATCGAAATAAATTATTACTTCATTTCAATTATAATACTATTCTAAATATATTTGTAAAATTTCCCTGATGTAGCTACATTATTTAGCAAGTTATTTAAATTTTCTTTATCGGAGTGCCGAATCATTGCAATGATCTTAAAACTACTTTCCCTCAGCTTTTTACTTTTCATGCTGGTCACGTACTTAAAATGCTAAGGCTTTTTTTTTCTTTTTTTTTTTTTTTTTTGTAAACCATATAACATTTTGAAGTTTCTTACGATTGTTTTGCATAACATGTTTGACAATTCTGAGCATGGAATAAAGATTTAGATAAATAATTACTTTTATTAAAATATCTACAAAACTCGATATATCTGTTTTTAACTGTTTTTCGTAGTGTCCGATAGAAAAAAAAATGTAAAACTATAAATTACGCAACAAATATACAAATTATAAGTAATACTAAGCCCATGTACAGATTTATGAGAAATATTTCTAAAAAAATTGAGCAAAAAATTGTTTAGAAGTATTTAAATTTGTAGAAATAGAAAGAATCTTAAGATATTTAAATATTTTAAGAACAATTTAAGTTTTAAATAATTGTTTGCATAAAATGAAGCCTTTTTTTTTCAGAACTGCATATAATATGTTTGTTCAAATATGGTGAATAAAAACGTTTTCTTATAAATAACCAGTTTTAAAAAGTTGCTTTCAGGGTACAGAGTTGCCTTAGTAAGAACTGCTTTTTGGAAAAAGTGTACAAAATAATTGGAATAATTTCTTTTATTTTTATACGTTTTATATTTTTAAAAGATTTTTCTCAACAAAAGCACTGACAACTTCTTATGAATTTTTTTAAATTATTCTGTGTGGAATGAATCGAAGACTAAATTTTGTATCTAAATTTAGCAATTAAAAATGCTGATAAAAGATACTAAAAATTCTCTTTTCTATACTTTTTTTCAACATAAAAAATGCAAAGGAATCGTATCACCTCTAACTTGAAGGACTCTAATGCATCATCTGATTGTATTAATGTTTCGGTAGTTAAGGGTTATTTATGAATGCTCCTTCTTAAAAAGAAAGCAATATTTTCATATTCTGTTGACATGTTTGCTTTACTATCATCACTATGTATTCATGTTTACAGCCTTATTGATGTTTCATTACAGGCCTACTTTTATTTTGATCTACGGATTAAAGTTCTTGACAAAATCACATAATTTGAATTTTTCATTTTAATTTCCTCTGCAGCAATATTTGGATAAATATTATTAAGTTATATTTTTTAACATAACTTTAAAGTAGGCTCACTAGTACGAGGGAAAAGATTTCACAATTATTCTTTTTGATACCTTTTTTCAGGAGTAAAGAATTATAAATTTTATTGTTTTTACTTTATATGATTTTATTTGACTCTCCATAAATAGCTCGAAACTATAACTGTAATGAGACTTTAAGCCATTCATTTTGGTTGATAGCATTCGTTTGTATATTTTTCAACCTGTTGCTAATATGAAACATGATCCCAATGATATTCATTTAATATAATGAATCCTTTGTTCATGAACATGGTTCTTAACTCATATCTGTTCTTTTCAGCCTTAGTTATGACAAAGGCTTTCCGCATAGTCATGCTTGATGTTCCCTCACCGACCATATTAGGAGAATCTGTCGAACTGACATGCAGTTACGAACTGGATAACGAGCAACTCTACTCGGTCAAATGGTACAAGAATGATGTCGAATTCTACCGCTACGTTCCAAACGACTGGCCTCCAGGGCAGTTTTTACCACTTCCGGGAATAAGAGTGGACGTAAGTATGAAATGTTTATGTCTCCCATGACATACGAATTTTAAAATATATTTTTATTTTAAGGTATACGAACACGTTGAAATGGTCAATTTTCGAAAAAAATCACATTTTCAGTTTTTTGTTTTCTTGAATAAAGCATTTATTTAGCTTTATAAAACTGTTTTTATTTTGTTTCTACGTCACTTAAAAGCCAAGATATTAAAGAATTAGTAAAGCTCAAAAAACCGGATGTGGGTATTTAAATGACCGGAAGTCAGCATTTAAATGCCCTTTAAAGATGTCAAACAGAATTAAAATACCATATTTATTTTTAATATAAATTTAGAAAACATTTGATGCAATATTTAAAATAATTAAGAATTGTGCTAGTGTCTGACGACGTAGAATTTAAGGAAATCTGGCAATAATTGTTTTATTTACATACAGCTTGATTTGTTGACAACTGTGCTTGTGTAGTTGCATAACAAAACTTATTACTTTTTATTTGAAACAATACTGAATTTTCTTTCTGGTATTAGTATTTTTACAGCTATGGGAAATAACAGAAATAAAAGTTATTCTCGTAAAAGACAGTTCAAAGGAAATAGGTACTCTAATAATGTTCCAGTTCCAGAGAATGAAAAAATTAGTAAAGATGTAGATATTTCAACTGCCAGTGAAACAAAATTGATGAATTCTTTCAAACCTTCAGATGTTACTGAAAATGATGAAAAAAATGTTATTTTTAACTTAGGAGTTTTCAGTCATGTAATTTCTTTATTATGTTGTCCTGTATGTTTTAAAAGAAGTATTAATGTAATGCAAGAATCTGTTTTTGGATTAGCCATGAACATGACTTTAAAATGTGAAAACTGGGACTATTCCTTCTTTTTTTGTTCATCTGATAAAATAAACAAATTGCATAATATTAATCTTGCATTTGTTTTTGGTATGAGAGTCATTGGCAAAGGATATTCTGCGGCCAAAAAACTTTGTTCCGCCATCAATATAAATGTTCCTTCAAAGACAGCATTTGGTTTCCTTGAGAAAAAACTTGAAGTTGCTGCTAGCTACGTAGCGTGTAATACAATGAATGAAGCTGCTTTGGAAATTAGAGGTAATGAAAATGATTCTGAATTATCTCAATGTGGTGTGGCGGTTGATGGAACTTGGCAACGCAGAGGATATTCATCCTTGAATGGATGTGTCTCTGTTATTTCAATAGATACAGGGAAGGTATTAGACATTGAATTCATGTCTAAAGTATGTAGACTTTGCGATTCAAAAAATGAAGGATTAAACACCATTCATAACTGTGCAAAGCATACAGGATCATCTGGTGCTATGGAACCTGTTGGCGTATATCGCCTTTTTGAACGTTCGGTTGAAATGAGGAAATTACAATATGTAAGCTTTTTTGGAGATGGTGACTCCAAAGCGTATGATGCTGTGAAAAATATTTATGGCCAGAATACCGTTACAAAATATGAATGTATAGGACATATACAAAAACGTGTTGGAACAAGATTAAGAAAATTGAAATCAACACGAAAAGGGCTTGGAGGACGGGGAAAACTGACAGATGCCTTCATCGATAAGTTGCAAAATTATTATGGCATAGCTATCCGTGACAATGTGAATAATTTAGAAGGTATGCAACGTGCAGTAATTGCAGCATTTTTTCACTGTTGTTCAAATGCAAAACAACCAATGCACGGCCAAGGCCCTGTTGGACCGGATAGCTGGTGCAAATATCAACGAGCTGTATCACTCAATAAACAAATCTATAAGGACAAGTCTAAAGGACTTCCACAAAATCTGGTTAACATTATAAAACCAATATATATGAAATTATGCGACAAAAGCCTATTGGAGAAATGCTTACCAGGAGAAACTCAAAATGCAAATGAGTGCTTCAATGGAATTTTGTGGAAATTCATTCCAAAAGACGTCTTTGTTGCATTACCAACACTGCGATTAGGAGGATATATGGCAGTAATTCAATTTAATAAGGGATTTCAAGGATTATTGGATGTATTGAAACATTTCAATGTGCCTATTGGTGCATTTACATTAAAAGGTTTTGCAGAACTAGATGAAGTTCGAGTCACAGAATCTAAACGACATTCCTTTTCAACGGTAAAAGTTGCCAAAAAAAAAAATAGGTTAGCTAAAAAGAAAAAAATGGTTAAAAATGAGCAAAGAGAAGGTGTCAGCTATAAAACTGGTGAATTTTAAGTAAGTGATTGTGTGTATATAGAAAATATATGATAAATTGTACTAAAAATGCATTTTTCTCAAAATCAGTTTTTTCGCATATTTTGAAAATTCCAAAAATGATAACTCAAAATATTACTGATAAATTTCTTTGAAACTTGGTATTATCTTTTCTCATAATGTTGTCTAGGGCTTGGTCTAAAATAATGTTCATAATAAGAATATTTTTAAAATTATGGCCTATTATTCGTATAACAACGTTGTAAAATATGGTAAATTTCTTGTAATAGCTCTTTGACTGGCTCTGAAATTTTTATTTATTTAAATAGCCATAATATTTTAGGCCCAGCCCTAGGTACATGTATAAGGTTTATTTTGATACTAAATTTACATACATTAGGTGAATACATTTTCATGTAGCATTTTTGAAAATTTTCTAAAATTTCTTCAAAATTCTCTATAAATTTGCTAATTTTGTGAAACTTAAGTAAAATATTGCAAATATCAGTTTAACATACTTTATTTACATTGAAACTGAAGTTAAAAAGGGTATAAATTTTTCTCTAAATAATGTTTTTAAAAAAAAGTACTCCG
The DNA here is from genome assembly GCA_019974015.1 of Nephila pilipes. NCBI lineage: Eukaryota > Metazoa > Arthropoda > Arachnida > Araneae > Nephilidae > Nephila > Nephila pilipes. Next base: position 1,595,166 of record BMAW01054716.1, read on the forward strand.
AACGTGTTCGTGTACCTTAAATGTTCATCTTTTTAGAGCGTAAACTCGTGTGAATCTTGCGCACTTATTTATAATAATATCGATTCTTAACAAGAATGCAGACGTTTTATCAGTTTTGACTTCATTAATGAAATAAACCACACGTAGAAAAGAAATTGGTACCCTAGAAATGAAAATGATGAAAAAATACCTTGAAAGCCAAAAAATGAATAATAAATTTTATAAAACATAATTAGAAAATAAGGAAACAAGGAAAAGGAATAAGGAAACAAATAAAACTAAAAATATAATCAGTTACAATAATAAGCTTATAACAAAAATAATACTCACTGATGAGAAATATTAATTTGTAGCAAGAATACCGACTTTTCATTGGAAATGACTTCATTAATGAAGTAAAATACGTTCGGAAAACAATTTTCTTGAAAGCTTATAGATGAATAAAACTTAAAAAGAAAAATAATTAGAAAATAAAGAAGTTAATAAAACTAAAAATGTAATTCCCCAATTTAAAAATGGGAAATAAATAATTTTAATCGGGTGCTTGAAATTATCAGATTTATTTAAAACCACAAAAGGTGTAAAGGAAATGAAACGCTAAGTTTTTGTTAAATTTAATTATTTATTAATATTTATATTTGGACATTAAAAGATTGACAAATTCTTTATTTTTAAGTACTGTAATTTATATAATTACTTTACAATTAATTATCAACAGTTCCTTCGAATATATAACAAAAAAAAAATTAAATGTTTCTCGCTCTTTATCATTTAATAATTTTTCTTACTGTCTAATCGCCGTTTTGTGACATAATTAAAATAAGATGATAGCTTCACAGCATTTACTTATTGCAATTTGCATATATTTAGTCGTGGAACTCCTGTATATAAATTTGTAACAAAACAAGAGTTTGCTATATAGATTGTATCCCAATAAAAAAACAAAAGATGTAACATGTAATATCAGAAATGTTTGTGTGTGTTTTATATTACACGTTGTATATAAATAAACATAGAAAAATTTAATTGATTATTATAGGATTTTAATGACAGGTGTATAGTTTTTTGTACAATAAACTAATTACAAAAATTACAATGCAATTGCATCGGAGAATTATTGTATAAAAAGAATTATTATTGATATCTGAAACATTTTACTCTTAGTAATAATTAATTAAAAAATAATCTTAAATTTAGTTACATTTGTCCAGAAATAAAGAATATGAGTAATTCTTTAAAGTCATTTTAATTCTCTTATGCAATTTATGTTTTATTGTAACGCTATTTCTCTAATCAAGATGGTATATTTTCGAAGTCCTTCGAATCAAATGGAAACAAAACCTGTATAATAATTTTAAAAGGCTGAAGAATGAAAATATCTAACATAATGTGAGAAACTCATGTAAAAATACAAAAGGTGTATTTAACTATGGAACTTTGGTGATTAAACTTAAAAATTCTTTCGTAAATGTAAGAACAAGTATCATTATTGATATTAGACATCAAGCCAAGAACTGAAGAAATTGCTTAGTGATATTGTTCTCCACATATATCACTCATTAAAATTCAGTTATTTATCAAACAATGGTATTATTATCAAGTTTGTAAAATGAGATCTCCCTCATTTCTTTATGTATGACCATAGGTGAGAAATACTAAATGTGTACTAAAAACCATCCAGTGATCTTAATGCCACATTGTTTTAAATTAAAACTGCATGTGATAAAAGTAAATTTCTTATACAAAAGCAGTCAGTGAGTTTCTCCTCAAGAAATGCATCATGTACCATCTCTGCAGTTTTAAGAGAAACAGAGTTAAAACGTAATCCACATACCTTAAACTTGTGACTGAATGTTGCTGACAGTTGTAAAATCCTTACTTAAAAGCTATCAAATGATATTAATGTAACATTATTTTAAATAAAAAGTACATATTCTAAAATTAATTTTTTTTATTCAAAATCAGTATTCGTATCATGAACCCTCATAGCCACTATAACAGCAGTTGTATGAAAATTTTAGCAACAAAATTTCTACATAGGCATCAACTTTTTCTACTGCAGTGCCACTTACTGTGCAAATCTCGGAAGAGCAATTCAACTCGTTTTGACATTCTTCAGAACTCAACAAGAAGTCCTACCCGGGGGAGTCGATTTCTCTCATGTGGCATATTGTTCCGTTCGAGACGGTGAATGAGAAACGGCGGGACGTTTTTTAAACACTATTCTTTCACAAATAATGAAAGGGAGTCATCTTTTTCAACAATGATTAAAAGCGACGTCTATTGCAGAAGAAAATTCTGCCATTTTATTCAAGCTCAAAAGTTTCAGAAGTTAACGGTAATATCAAGTATTTGAATTGAAAAATTGAAAGGATTTGGGAAATAATCATTTAGCTTCCGTATCTTCTCTAAACGAAGTGCATTACTTCCAGTCTTTCATTAAGAAGTATTCAAGCTGGAATGGATGCATTTTAGAATAAGAAACAGAAGTAATCGTATTGCCTGGAAAATGAGTATCAATTGTTCATATTATACGAAACTAAGCTCATTTTAAGAGAAAACTTCTAATTGAATTAAATAGCAAGAGATAGATGAGAATTTATATCATCAAAGAAGACCATGTAATATTATGCACAGGTTTAATAAAAAAATATATATCTCTTGTACATTTAATTTTCTTACTGGAATCTGTTGAAACTTACATTAAATAAATTGAGAACATCCTACTGAATAATTTAAGAATGAGCTTCATTATCATTTTCTTTTCATTATTGAATGATCTTCTGCTTATAAAAAAGAAATTTATTCATATATACATGTCGTCTAGTTTTTGAGTGCTATACGGCTAATCTTAGAATAAAATAAATCAGAATAAAAAATTTTAGTTCTGAATTTTTAAAATAAATTGTAGTCTGATATTATTGTTATTATAAAACTATGAAAACTCTTCTGATAATTTCCACTTTCCTGTAAAATTGCTTATTAACATTCTTGTGATTTCCATGTTACATTTCATGGTTTTTAACTTTAAGTAAACTTAAGTATGTATGCATGTATAGAGAGATATAATCATTTAATTTTTACCTTATTTTAAGCCAACACTTAGTACAAATTTTTATTTAAAATGAGCAGTTGAAATATACAGCCATAAAAAGAAATAATGAGAAAAGGTAGATTCTTACTTTTATGCAAATTTCTAGAATACAAAATATGAAACTGAAAGTATAAGGCAAAGAGAGAGAAATAATATGCAAGTAAAAAAGGAAGGGCATGTGAAATAACGATAGAAAAATGTACGAATGTAATATATGTATAAATACATTAAAATAGAGTAGTAGTATGGTAGATAAATAAAACTGCAACGTTAGTCGACAGAAATTCCCTAAAAATCAAACGCATTGTCTCACTAAAACATACAATTTGTATTGTAAGACCTTTCATAAAACATAAAGCTGATAATATATAAGACTCAGTAGTTAGTATTTCCATGTGGCTTCAATAACCTCAATTGCGACAATTATTTGTGATCGGTGTCTATGGCGTGTGATGTATTGTTGTAATCGATGGCTCATTTGCTCTTGTTCTCTTGCCAACTTTCATCATTTTCTCTCTTAATAATGCTCGTTCTTTCGTTCTTTTCATCGCTGATCTTTATAACGTGCATCTGGTCTTATTAGCATTTCATATTCTCGTTTGCTATGGAAATGTTTATTTTAATAGAACCTTTAGCATCTGTTTTCTTTATTTCTAAAATTCTTATTCAGAAGAATGCAGTCTTCTTGCAGTCCCATGCAGTAAAGAGCATCGTAATTAGCATCTTTCTTAAAAATTTTAACATCAAAAATAGCTGGGTGTAATTACATCATTTTCAGCCATTTCATTACGAATACCGAGAATAACCCGACTTTTCGTAAATCTGAAGGAATGGCTCTTGGTTCTTGGGCAACAAAAGACGAAGCTTAACTATGCAGCCTAATCATGCTCCAGTTTAATTTAGTCCGTTATTTCAGGAAGCTCTTATGCTTTCATTTCCGTCCTTTCTAAAAGCTTGCGAAAAGTCGCATTTATATTCGCTGAACTTTCTGCAGCTTCTACTTTAAAACTTAGTCGCTCTTGGCAGCGATAACTCACGTTCTTCAAAAATGTAAAGTGAAATTATGTAGCCTCATAACGTGTAAAACATAAATATTGCCCTTTCAATTTTAATGTTAAATGTGTTAATTGAGCTTTTGATTTTTCGATTCGGCATTTATTTGATTTCGAAATGAAAAGTTATAAAACTAACCCAGAAAAATTTCTCATAGACACTAGTTGTGATATACATTTTTTTAAAATTTAACTATATTAAAATGAACATTAAATGTTCTATCATTAATGCTGAAGTTTGAACGAAATTAAAGGGATGTTTCTCAAAATTATCTACAGGAAAAATATATGTTATAAAATCATAACTACACAGTAAAGAAATTTTTGTGTGAAAGAATTGTGATTTTTGTGATCAATTTATATTAAAAATTTAAGAGATAGAGTTTGTTAATTCGAACGTAATCTTTAAAATTAGAGAATACTTTAAAGTATACAAGGAATTAATGCAATATATGCAAATAAAAGGAATATATTCATTTAGTACATTGAATGTAAAACCTTTCTAACAGAAAGGCTTATAAAAGTAACTGAATAATGTATTTTTACAATAATAATTATTTTAAAAACTGCTATTCTTTCTTAAGTATATTTTTCAGTCATATATGATAAATTATTATAACTGAGATTGAGAGGTACACATACCATGCAAATATTTTTTTCTTATTGATTAAAACTTTTTATTTTGACATTTTCTGTATGGCTTAAGAATATTTTTATTTACAACATGCAAACACAAATTGCGATTTAAATTGCATTATTCCCCAAAAAAATATCAGTGAATTCAAAATTGAGTCGTTTTTTTAATTAATTTCAGAATTAAATGTACTTTTTTTAGAAAATGAATCCCCATATTTTGAAAGTCATGGAAAAGTGTTCCATATAGTTTAAGCTTTAATTTTTTAAAGAATGAAATGTCTCTGTATTAAGTTTTAAAAGAATAGTATAATTTTGATTTGAGGTATAATTTCAATACTTTTTTTATATATACTTATAATAATTTCAAATACATTTATTTATTTCTTGCACTTTTAAGTGTTTCACAATTTTATAGTGTATCATTAATACAAGACAGTAAAAAAGAAATGATCAAAAATTATAGCCTTCTGTCTTCTAAGAAATTATTTAAGTAATCTCTTTGACTTTATTCAATTATCATAGCAACTGATACTTTACTTAACTATTTCGAGTATTTATTAAAATTATAAAATAGCCAGAAATTTTTAAGAAACTTCAGCTTTTAATTTCATATATTACTTAACGTATATATGAAATTATACTTTATACATGAAATTAATAAAGTATATATGAAAAAGTAAATTTGAAATTATATTTTCTTTTATATTTAAGTATAATTTTAAATATGAAATTACATTTAAGTATAATTTCATATATACTTTACTTAAAGTATATATGAAATACTTTCTTACTTTTAAAGGTACATTTTTTATTATTAATTTCAAGCTGAAAGTCTTTTCACCAATGGAGAGATAGAGAAAGAGAGAGGAGGGAACTGTTAATTAGGCCTTATAGAAGTATAAAACTAACACCTGTTTCAGTATTCTTTTTGTTCTTTCATTCCGTCCATACTCAGTGCGTGTTTCTATGTTACATTCTTCTTTATAAAGGGAGCTGTTATTTTTCCTGATATATATAAGAAAAATAAACACACACACACACATATATATATATAAGGTAGAAGGCTGTACATCTAAATGTAATAGAGCGATATACAAATTCTATCAATTTGTAAATCTTTCCACCAACCAACCAAAACAACATCAACCAATCAGACCATATATTCTCGCTCTCTCACCCAGTTTATCCTGTTGCTGTTGTTTTCTTTACGATATCTCGAGTTTGGAATGCAGAAACATGCGCAAACCACCTTTCCCTGAGGATTTTCAGCATTACTGCTAGAAGTGTCGGGAGTTAATGTCGGATCGATAGCATTCCCCCCTCGGGTCCAACAGCATGGCTTGTGGCCAGTGGTCGACGCTAAATTCTGTTAGTGGAATTCAGAATAGGTACAACTCTCATCGCTGTCGTTCTAAATTAGATTGCCGACCTCTGTCCGTTTTATCACGCCCCCTCCCCCCAAATCGAGTGTTGTCTTACGCCACTTCTAGCCGGACAGTAGGATCTCTTTTACTATTTTTTATAATATAAATTACATTTGTATATCTCATCTGTACTCGGGACAAGCTACTACCTAGTGGTTTTAGCTAATTTAAAGAATGTAATTTCTATGAAGTTTATAGAATTCCTAGTTGTAGCTAGAGGGATGTAAAATTAATTCTTGTTCCAGTGCTTTCTTTTTTTCTGCCTTTGTTAAAAGTATGATATTTTTTATTCAAAATACTTTTTCTTAAAAAAAATTAAATACTAATCAAATTTGAAAGTGTCTTATATGAACTTAAAAACTTTTTCATTAAAATATATTTTTGACCAATATTTATATATTGAGAGTTATTTCAAGTTTATAATAATGGCTTATTATCAACTCTTTGCAGCCTTTTTCAATTATTATTTTCTCAAACACCTAAGTATTTATGAAACTGAAGCAAAGCAATGATTTGATGTAAACAACATATCTGGTTTGGAATTTAAGCATTCTGTAATTTATAATGGTTTATTTTAGTATATTGGAAAGGCGAATATTGTTTGATTGAAATCGTTTGTAAGTTCAAAAGGAATCATGCGCTTAGAAGTAATTTCTTTTTTAAAAAGAATTTGTGATATGCGGGTAAAGAATAAGAAATTTTGTGAATTAAAAGGTATCTTATTCTATAGGCGTAATAACTTGTAAACGATTTAGAGTCACTTTACATAGAAAGTACCGTGTTTTAAAGAGAGAATCATAGCATTCAAATTCGTTTCGTATTCTCTTCAAGCTTTTTAAATCACGCAGTCCCAGGTGTTTTGATTTCAATAGCTTGAGGCGATGCTTTAGTACTCTTTAAAATATTTTATTCTTCAACACTTTTTTGAATATCTCCTGACGTTCTTTTTTTTATTATTATTATTATTTCTCTAGTCTTTTTTCAGAGAGCAAACAATACGAATTCATTCTAAATCGAAAACTTTAAAACAGAAATTGAAAATATATACAATGAAATGAAATAATCCTTTTTTTTTTACTGTCGGTATTTCAAATGTTCAATGCCTTTAAGTTTTCCTATTTATTTGAGAATAAGAAAATCCGGAAAAAAATTAATGGGATTGCAATCTTAAACCATATTGAAAATATCAATGGTTTCAAAATTCAAAAAATCTTGAAAAATAGCTTGAATGCATTTAGGAAAAATCTACTGTTTTCTAATTTCACTACTAAAAATTTATTCGTGTTGTCACAAATCGATGTCATGTATACACATAGATTATACTTTTAATAGTTAAATAATTATATTGTCATATGTCTGTAATATCTACAGCACTATAATGTAAATAATCATGGCTGCGGTAGCCTAGTGATCTTGTTCGCAAACTCGTAGCGGGCGTTGTTTTCGTACAGTCGCGGGTTCGATCCTTTGCCGCCAAATACCCGCCGTGAAGGAGGGGCTGATGGACGTTAAATCTGTCGGGGCCCAAAGTCCTCCCGATGATGTGGTGTGAATGTTATCTTAGGTGTCATCCTCGTTACTTGACTGAGGTTTAAAATTATAAGGTCCTTCGTCAATAGCCTTCGTGTTGATTTTATCAGTGCGACGTTATTAAACATTCATAATGCAACCACAACATTTCAATTCCCGTTAAAGCTTACTAAAATTCCTCAATTTGAACAAATTAAGTGCAAATCATTACTACATTTTGGTATAATATAATCCTAAGCAAATATATATTATTTTTTTGTTCACTTTTGCAACATTAAATACATACCAAAAGAAATTTAAATTAAATTCATATGCATGCGAGAGAATAGGTATTCTGTTTATATATACAAAAGATATAGTCATATGTTTATTATACATGTTACAACGATGTAGGACATCATATTATTTAATTTTATATGTATAATTTCAGAATATCTAATTTGTATATACGGTACATAACCATCTCTATCTCATTTACATGTTTCTACTTCATTCGTTCATATATTTTGCCAACATCATATAAATTTAATTTCTTATGTATGAATCAGTCAACTCTATATTTTTGTTTAAATGTTTCATTTAAAATGTATACATATCAATATTTTTCACTGTTTTTGCATATAACATACATTTCTAACATGAGCTTAAGAAATCAGAAATGTATTTACAAATTCAAAATTTTAAAAGTCTTCTGTGAGAACTTACAGAAATTCTTTTGAAATATGCTAAGGATTTTTCAAGTTTATAAAGAAATAACAGTCACATATGTTACGTATGCCGACAATAGTCTTCTGTAGTTTTTAGGAAAAAGTCACGTGCTTGAATCTTTAGAAAGAAATCATTCCAATCTTAACAGTTGTAGCGAATATAAATCAGGCCTATACAAATTGATAGCAAAGAGCCAAAAGTGAGAAAAAATAACGTAGGAAAAAGTGAGACATCATCGCTGTGTCTCCTTTGGAAGTCAGGGATTCTTCATCGAAATTCCGTCGGTGTTTTGGCGCGATTCCAATGACGTATCTCTTTTTCGATCAGTGTTTGTCCTTTGATACGATTACACTGCAGTGTCAATTGAAAGTCCTATAAAAATGGTATCGTAAAAATAAGTCATCAAAGGTAGAGGACATCTGTTCAGTGAAAGTATTTGAAAAGTTTGTTAAATTTTAGGAATAATTAATACTTTAAAGCGGTTTGTTTTTCATCGAAAGAATCCTTACACTGAGCATGCTTAACGTGAATCAAGATAAATACTTCAAATTAATATCTACGACAAGTTTTAGTTTAGAAAACATTGAAAGTCGTTAAAATAAATGAATGCATTAATACATGTTATGATGCGTTCGCAAAATATGAACACCAAAATATTTATCAAAACATTTAGAAATCATACAAGATTGATTTTTTTTCATTCATTTTCTTATTCAGTTTAATTTTATTTACATTTTTCTCTTTAACATTATCAGTAACTTTATTTTATTAAGTATTTGTTCAATCATTCCAAATTTGTTATATAATTATCCCACAAAGACAACAGAAAACAAAAAAAAGAGAATGTTGAAAATGTAAAACAAAAAAATGCGTTGTAAACATCGAAAGGGAAAGTACTTAAAAGTATTGTTTTATATTATGTTTAGTAAATTACCGTAATTTCTTTTAAAAATACCTTATCTCATTACAAAGAACGTAACATTAACGTCTTCTGAAAATACGAACAAAATTTTATCGTTTTTATACTAAGAATTTCCTTAAATATTTAAGTACCTTTTGTAATGCTCAGATTAATTACTTTTTCATAGTTTAATACGTGTGAACTTCAAAATATATTAGAAAAATATAAGAAGAAATATAAATAAAAAATTTAAGATAAATAAAGACATTTTTTTTTGCTTCTGAAGTCAAGTTTTTTTTTTTTTTTTTTTTTATTGTTCTGCCTTTATTGATTCCGCACGCTGTCATTAGCGAATTAAGAATCAGTAAAACTTATTAAGTAAGAAAATAAGTTTGTGTAAGAATATTGTCATGGTAACTTTTTTGTTAGGAAAATAATACCTTTGTTATAGTACTTAAAAATATAAAATAATATAAATTTTATAAATTGATCATTATTAGTATATACGTTTTTATTTTTCTCCATTCAAAAATATACTTAAATTAACACTAAATTCTTTAAAATTCAGTAATTCTTATGTTTTCGTATTATCCCTTCGTAGATTATAAGTTCTTAAGAAATTTCCTATATACTAAAATTTGACACCGTACATTCTGACATTGACTAATTAAGTAGATTTGAATTAGCGTTAGATTAGAATCTACATGAGCGCAATTGGCAACGGACTTTATAATGATCGATCATGATTAAGTGACTTCGATAGCACCTGTGTCACTATCCTAAATTGCACTCTCTACCGAGGATTTTGAAGATCAGATGAACTTAGCGTACAATAGCAAACTTTAATTCTAATGATGAGTACTTGATAGAGCTCTAGGGTATATATATATATATATATATATA
>BMAW01054716.1:1610413-1697460 GCA_019974015.1 Nephila pilipes
TTCTCAATGTGATGTTAATTAACAATCAATCAATAAATTAAAGCTTTCTAGTAAAGATTTAATTACTACTAAGAAATAACATATATATATGAATAAAATTTACTCTGCGTAATAATTTATCCGTATGTACATTACGTTATAAATTGAAGTATATAATTGTTGATTTGTTCGGTTTCAGGACCTTTGGAAGCAGTATGGAGAAGATTCATTTCAGTCTTCTGATAATGACTGCCTTCGAAAGGTCAAGAAACGCTGAGAGAAATTTATAAATCTGGATAGTAACTATGGAAACGAATATGAATATTAAATACAAATTAAATTTCTATCTTAATTATTTTTTGGAATTTTTTTAAAACCTTTACGATACCCTTGGATAATAATCAAAACTTTATGATACCTTGGGGTAATAATTAGAATTTTACGATACTGCGGTTTACTACAATGTAGTACTTCCTTAAATTAAAGAAATCAATAATAATAGCTGTAATGTACAACATTAGATACATAAAAATCAATTAATATGCAAAATACATTATATATATATATATATATATGTCATTTCTTAATATTAATTAAAATTTATGATATCCATCATATATTGTAAGAGTTCCTCTAAAAAATTATCAATTGTTTAGTGTCCCATTACTTCAAAAGATTGAGTGCCTAACCCTATGCTATCAAATTACTAGAAATAAAAAAAAATATTGTATTTTTATTATTTTTGACTGTGAGATTTTGAATATTGTTTTCAGCTTTCAAAATCCAATAAGAACTCCGTTTATCTGCGTCATGTGGATCTGAATTCGAGTGGCATGTACCGTTGCGAGATTTCAGCCGAGGCCCCGTCCTTCGATACTGCTGAAGCTGAGAAAGAGATGAAAGTCTTTGATAAGTCACATTTTCAAAAGTAGGGACTCAGAGATAATTTTTTTGATAACATTTTCTGAAAAATTATATTTATTTATTTCTAGTTATTGGGATAATACATGTATGAAAATAAAATAGTACACAACATTTAAATCTCATTAAAATATTTGTCAAAGCAGCTTTAAAATCCTCTATTAAAAAATAAAAGAAAACTAATAAGAACTAACCAAACTAAACAAATATTTATTCATAAATAATAATTAAATATCTTAAAATTCTCAATAATATGATTTAAATACATTATTTTTATGTCCAAACTTACGATAGTGTAGCTATTTAAAATGATTACGCATTAGTTTCTTTTAAGTTTTGTTTTCCCTAAAATTCTTTGATTTACTTTTTTTGAGGATTAAAAAATAAATGTTAAGCTTTGTGGATGGAATAATAAGCTTATCATCATATGTGTTTATCTTTTTGATAGAATTATTTCGAAGAATATTAAAATTGAATCTTTTTAAAAGAAATGAAAAGTACCTTACTTGAATTGATTGTAATAAATCTTTGATGAATCTTACAATAATTTCTAAGATGATAAACACATAAATGCGGACATGCATATTATATTCTTACAATTTTTATGCAATAGCTTTTAAACGAACAAAAAATAACTCAGATAAGATTATACAAGATGCTATGTTTTAAAGTTAATTAAATAAAAAGCTTAACATTTCACATAAGTAACATTCACCCATTTGGAGTATATTCTATGTTTAAAAAGAGTAAGGTTCTATTTAAAAAATATTTTTAGCAACAAAAATGTTATTAAATTTTACTAAAATCTAAGTATGTTTCAAAGATAACTGCAACTATTATTTATAAAAATGGAACATATTTTCATAACTAGAAATATCTAAATTATATTAATTTTTTTGAAAATTCATAACATTTTATTTTTGAAAATGGTAAGCATGCCTCTCAGAGCAGAAAATTGCTAGTAAAATATTTTACCGCTACTATTTCTTATGTACTTTGGTAAGTTTAATTTTTGTAATAATAGAGTCAAAACCAACATGGACATTTTTCAGATCGGTGAACAAGGTAAAAATCTTATTTAGTATTTATCTTATACGTATTTGTATGTATTTTTGTTAAAATTAACAGATGATCACTGTCTCATCATATCACTTCCTTAATCATTGCAAGTAATAAAGCATTTTAAGTATGTAGATGGAAGGTAGGTATATTTCTATTATCTAATATTTGCTCCAAAAGCATTATTCGTATTGTGTTTACAATATAAAATGTATAAAATCTTTTAGTTTCTTTTATAAGAATAAAATATTTTTATTAATAATGCATATTTTATCAATAAATGTTATTTTACAGAGTTTTTAAAATTTTATTCAATCATTAAATATTTATTTTGATGCCTTTATTACTTTGTATGTGAATATGTTAGTATTGTTGAGATCAAGATATCAGTCAACATTTTCATTGTGTGTTTCAAATAAGTCAGATTCTATTAAAATAAGTCGAATTATTTAGAAACGTAATTAAAAATATGTTTTTGAAAACTTATACAATATAAATATGAAACCAAAAAACATTTAGAGGGAAAAATAGAAATAAATTATATTTCAGGAATTGTTCTTTAATTTTATTATAAAAATCATAATAAAATAAATTAATTATTGTTGTTAACTTAATTTTTGAAAAAAAAAATCCATAATGGATATTACTTTGCTTAAGATTAATAATGATATTTTAGTAACAAATTTAATAATTATTATCTGTTTGTTATGGCTTGAGTTTCAAAAAAAGTCTTACACAAAGTTGATTTTGTGATGAAAGTAAATTTTAAGTTTGGGCTCATTAACCAATAAAAATATTGCTTATGTTTCCTAAACCAAAATATGAAACTCCTAAATAAACCAACGGTAATAAATCTTCCTTATTTCATTAACTGCATAATCAATTGATACTTTTCAGGATTTTTTAGATAACTTAAAACTTCAATAATTAAAAACACGAAAAATACTAATTAATAACATTCGCTAAAATGTGAATAATAAGATGTTTTATTTGAAATATACTTTTTTAATCGATAGTCTAATGTACCTCTTTACTGAAGGATGTAAGAGTTAATCATTAAAATATATTACATTATAATAAATAGAAAAAAAAGAAAACTCATATTGAATTGAAATTCATATAAGTTCGAAATAAATAGCACTGTATAATTTTATAATCAAATGAAAAAAACACCTGAATATTCTTGAGTTTAAAAAAAAATTGATGATTTTTCTCGTGTATTCAAAAAAAAAAAAAAAAAAAAAACTTTTTCAATCAAGTTAGTTTTAGATTGTTATTATAATGAATATTAATGTGAATCTGGACAACTAAATATATTTAGAATGCAGACCTTATAAACAAATTTTGTTACGCAATTAATATTGCCCCTCTGAGTGTGGACAATTATATTCACAAAATATTCCCAGGAGTTGGCTTAAGAAATGTTCAATAATAAAGGGCGGGTCGAATGTTCTTGTTTCTTTTCTAGTTCTCCCATCCGAAGGACCAACACTGACCGGAGGCAATCAGGAATATCGTATTGGCGACACTGTTGTTGTGAATTGCACTTCCGCCAAATCCAAACCAGCTGCCACCCTGCGCTGGTACATCAATGATGAACTAGTGAGTAAAACAATATTTTCTCATTATCAAGTCATTAGTTATCATTAACATGTATGCACCTTTAACATGCACAATTTAAAATATAATCAATCTCATTCATGTATAATTATTTATACAAACTAGGAATTCTTAATAATGCCTATTGAAACAAGCGTTTGTATAATTTCGTTGTAAATATGTTGTTTAATTTTGTGTTGTTATAAAGAATAACTCACCAAATTTATTTGAATGATTAAAATATATCAGTTTTTCCTGATTTTAACTAATTTATACAGATTGATTTAAAAACTAACTAAAAAGAGGAATGAGAACAAACCACATGGATCATGTAAGTTTGAAATATTCGAGGATTGTTATAGTTCAGACAAAAACTACGACTTATATATCTATATAAGACATAAGTAAAAAAGTAAAACTTTCCAAATAAGTACTTTAAAAAGATTGACAAAAAGCTGATCAGTTTTCTGAGCTGTTTTATGCCACTATCTAGGTGCCTTTTTCTATCCACGCAATCTTTTTGAGCCAAACTTTTCTATTACATATTAAATTCAGTTATCCTCAAGTATTCCACTCAATCGAAGACAGAACAATTTTCTTCTTCATGAATCAAGGTTGATCAATGGTCAGTGTTGAACGCTCCGCGAATGGTGATAAACAAGTCGAAATTTGAGCTCGAGTTCAAATTCTACCTCAGATTGTCTAAAAAAACAATATATATATATATATAGCAACAAATGCATTTATCAGAATAAACCATGAAATTGTTGAAAGAGGATTTTTGAGAGAATTATAGCAAAAAGACAGCTCACAGTAGAAAGGTGATATGTACGCAAATATCAGCACTCAGACATCAGAGAGATGGCACATCACGCAAACGCGTGGAATGCGCGTCCTCAGTGCCAAGATAACTTAGAAAGAAGGAAGAAGGACGCATTTCCAGACATTCCCTACAAGTGAAAATAAAATCGTACGTTTATAATGAATACAAGAAACCAACAAGATGCCTATGCACTTGGTACAATGATCGATAATCTTGAAGAGGAGCGTAGTTTGACGAGTGTTGCGCAAGAGTTTGGAATTGAAAAAAGTCTTCTATATGGACCGAGGAAAATAAAGGCAATCGAGGATCAGTATATAATTCTGAAGGTAAAAAAATAGTGGATCAAGACTTCGGGCAACATTGCTCACTAGCTCTTCATGGCAACCAGAACATTGATATCACGGCTTACTGTGGCCAGACATTTTCCTAAAAGTGGTCAATTTACCATATTCCTGAACGCTGCATACCGTCAACATAACCTAACGGTAGCATCGCTTAGAGTGGTGTCAAGAACACAAAGACTGGACTTCTCATCAACGGATTTATGTTCTGTTTACTGAGGAGAGTCATTTCAGTCTGAGTAAAGATGCGCAGCGTTAGTTGATATGGAGAGAAGGATGGGAACGTTTTCATCCCACTAATGTCAGGGGGTAAGAGTCCATTTGTGTGGCCCTGGAGTGCTTGTGTAGGAAGGCATAAATTTTTTAACGAATAACTTTCGATCACTTCAATTTATCATACTATATTACGTCCACACAATGCATGCCTACCCAAGACTTATGCTGTCGAGGAGCTTCTGGAAAGTGATTATATCTGCAGAATGGATTGACTAGTGTGCTCCCCTGAATTAAACACAGTAGCACAAATATGGGAAGCTTTGGAGAGACTCATGGAAGAAGGATCATATCTTTCGGAGAACACCAGACAGTTGAAACTGATGCTCTTTCAAGAATGGCAACTCTTACCTGAAAAGCAGCTAGTAAATTTGGTATCGAGTGAAAGAAGACGCAATCATTGTTTTTAAAGGTGGTCATATCCCTTACTAAGCTACTTTGTTTTGTTCATCTTCCTCATGGCCAGACAACGTTTTATACTAACACCATTCTGTCCATAAAACCTTTTTTCTGCTTTATTCCATAAAGTATGGGTACAATTCATTTTTTGGTTATGCTTTCATCAAAATTTATGTTCTACATTGAGCATCCGTAATGTGAAATTCATGACGGCGACTTGATTTTTTACACACGCACGCACGCACACGCACACAAACATATATATGTGTGTGTGTGTGTCCTTCAGGACGCGTGCCGCTTTCTCTTTCCAGCTTCAACAGGCTTGAATCTTATTCCTTATAATGCAGATTTCATCTAATGAAACAGGAAGAAGCAGTATAAGGCATGATCCGACTAATTAGGTGGATGGTGTAACACTGGGATGCTGTACCTGCTTAGAAACCACTTGGTAGACAATGCGTAATGAGCCAGTGCATTGTCTTATAGGAAAAATTTGCCGTACGGTTTCCGTGTGGATTCCTACAGTCTTAGCAATCGCCCGAATACTTAATCTATGGTCAGATCAAACCAAATTTCATTTCTTTCTATATTGTCATCAGTTTTTGACGTTTAAGGGCGACCGGGGAGTGAATCATTTTTAACGACTTCTCTGCCATCTTGAAAAGCTTAAACCACTCAAAAACACTTGCATGCGATAAACATTCAATACCATACTCTTCTTTCAGTGAACTATAAGTTTCATTAGTGGTTTCCAATATCACAACAATTCGTTGCTCACTTATCATTTTTCTAGCGAAACAAAGAAAATAAACCTGATGCAAACGAAGGCTACGGGTAAACGGATTTGTTTACTAAAGCAAGAAGCATTGCATTCAAAAGAGAAGGCTTCACGTTAAACAGTTGTCGGTCGCTGGCGTTTGACACATGAAAACTTCTTCTGTAACAGCGAGCGTCAGTCCCGTTATTTTATAGTCACATCATATATATATATATATATATATATATATATAATATAGAAAAGCTCGCTCTCTGATTGGTTAAGTTGGTTTTTTACTAATTGGAGAGAGAGAGAGGAACCAGCTGAACTCTATAAGGATTTTACTTTATAATTTTTATATACTATAAGGTTTTTATTATCTTAAAGTAAACAGAGAAATTTTAGGTAATAAATTTCAAATGTTCGATATCTATTAAAATTCGGGTTTGAATTGCAATTTTAAATTTTTTGCATTGAAATTTTTTTTTTCCCGTTTTTAAGATTATAGAAGTTTAATATAATTTTTTGCATATCTGTTTTTCAGGTGGGGAAGTTTGTAGAATTGTAATATATTAATTATTAATGAATTGCCTTGCATTGTCGTATTATTAAATTTTGAGATTTTTCTATGAAGAGTAGAGCATGAGATTGTTGCATTACCACTGACTAGTAAATAGAGATTAAAGGTAGTCGGAAAATCAGAATATAGATAAATAATTGTTAGTGTTTTGCAAAATTCTGAGAAATTAGAGGGATACCTTTACACTCGTAATCTCGGAATTTTTCTTATTTGTAAAATATATTTTTTGAACGTAAGTGATTTATTCAGAAAATATCAAGACACTTTTTAACCGACACTGCATCAAAAATACGGGGTCCACCCTTAATATCCTCGCCTACTGCAGGATTACAGTGACGTTAATTTTATAAAAAGGAAACCGTTCCTTCAAGTTATTGTATTAATTGTATTCCTCTCTAAGTGATTTTAATTAAATCCTAATTGTGCTAAGAATTATTAAGGAAATAGCTCTGTGATATTTTATTTAACTATACTATAGATTTTGATTAGAGAAGAACTGCTTTTTGTGCCGCATTGTTGTTCGTATGCCGTAATTAATACAAAGGTAATTCCACTATATGTAAGAACATATCACAGGAAAATTCACGCTGCTTTTTTATTCATCTACGCAATTTAGATTTAGTTTTTAGCACTCAAATACGAAAAAAAGGCAAAGAAAACTGTGATTAATAGTTATAAAGAAATGATAATAATTGCATAGCTTTCAGCTGGTTGTATGAATATTTTAAGTGTTTATGTAACTATCTCTCTGGGAATTTTATATTAAAAATCTCATTGGTCTAGATATATTTATATAGGTATTTGTATTTGAATCACATAGTTTAGCACGAATATAGCGTGGATATATACATTTTGAAAGTTTGTATCAAAATTATCAATAATATGGTGACACGTTTAAATTTAAATTACTAAAAATATGTAACATGGAAGGAATGTAAAAGCATTAATGTTTACTATTTTTATTTTAAAAAAAATATAACTTTTTTATTATTATGTATTAAGATTAAATTTTCCCATGTTTTGTCAAATTTTAATTTGAATAGTTACATTCAATGCAACTTAACTAATCGTATTTTTGATCCCAGTTACATGTAACATAGCTTAACTGATCAAAAATGTGTTCACCAAGTGTGTCTTTAAATATGCATCACATAAATCATTAATTCAATGGGAAGTATTGAATCTAATATTTTAGCAGCGAAGAATTTTGTTATCAAAATGGTATAGTAAAGTGATTTGAGCATTTATGAGATAAAACGAAACGTGCATAGCAAACAATGCATTGTATTCGAGAATGTTAACGTATAGCTTTATTTCTCTAGATAATTTTAATAACAATATTTAATGTAACATGATTCGGGTTTGAAATGTAATTTTGATGCATTTGAATTTTGTTGTTTTAACTGTTATTCCTTTTAATCAATTGAATTTATTTTTAACATGGACAAAAATATGAAGTATCGTGGTTATTTAAAAATATCCTCTGAATATAGGTGAATGATATTTCTTCTTGATTTTAAAAAGTAATTAAAAAGATTTGAGCTCATTTTTTCAGCTATAACAATTTTGAAAATACGTATTTTGCACAGCTAATAGTTTTGTAACGTATTTTAACAGCATAAATTACATCGACTAAGATTGTGCTATTTATTTCACCTTCAAATAAATTATGTTAAGCAAAAAATATATTAAAATACATTACCTGATTGTAAGAAAGATATATTTTCTTAAAAATTCAAATATGTATGTATTAAAACACAGTTTTACAAGACACATGAAAAGATAGATTAGCTTAAAGATTGAAAGCTAGCTTTTCTTCTTTATGGTTAAGAGTTATTTATTTAATTTTAAATAAAACAATGAGATATATACAATAAATTTACAAATGCTGTGAGAATTATTCATCATCAGATTCAAAATATTATTGATGAATAAGACTTAAACTATAAAAAACAATACAAAAACACTGTTTTACCTTTCAGTAAAAGCAGAGCAAGAAAATTATAACTTGTTTGTAAGGCATTGTGAATATAATTAAAGACTTATACGAGGATGGACTGAAAAGTTTCCGACCTTAATAAAAATATGGCTACACTAACCAAAATGTTTTGGAATGTGGTTGTGCATCTTTTCACAGGTACTCACCAAAATTTCAGCTATTTCGGAAGCACACTTGTTTTCTGAAATCCTTTAAGTAAGTCGATATGAGTGTATTTGTGAAAATGGAAAAAAAAATGAGTATAGAGTTGCCATTTAATATTTGGTTTTGAAAGGCAATACGCCTATGCAAACCAAAAAAATGAGCTGGATGCTGTATACGGGGACTCTTTATCATCAATTATCATAGTAACATTTTAGGCAGTTAAATTTCAAATTAGCCGTAGTAGCTTGTGAAACGATGAACGTTCGAAACGTCTAAAAACTGCAAACTTCTTTGCCGATAACATCGTTTAAGTTCACCAAATGGTGCTAGACTACCGGCAAATTAAAGTGATAGAAATAGCAGATGCTATGAATATGTCCAAAGACCGTCTTTGTCACATAGTGGATTAAGTCACATAGTGAATCGGCTCCAAAGACGCAAAAAATGTTGTTTCGGCTGGGAAAGTGAAGACGATTGTTTTTTGGGATAGTCATGGAGTTATCTTTATCGATTATCTTCAAACAGGAAAACCATTACAGGAGCATACTGCGCATCATTACTTGACAAGCTGAAGGTAGAAATTGTAGAAAAACGGCTAGATTTGCAGAAATAAATTTCTATTTCACCAAGATATTTCACCAAGGCTGCCTCATACCTCAATGGTTGATATGTCGAAAATTCCCGAATTACGGTTTGAAATGCTTCTCAACCCTCTTTACTCACAAGATCTAGCCCAAAACAACTTTTTTTATTCCCTAATCTAAAACTTGCGCTCGGAGGACAGAGGTTTTCATCAAATGAGGAGGTCATCACCTTCGTGAATAATTGTTTTACAGAGAAGGACAGAGAGTTCTATTTGGACGGATAAACAGATGGGAGAATGGCTAGAAGAAGTGTGTAGGAGGAATGAATATGGGGACTATGTAGAAAAATAAAAATGAATCAAAAGAGAAATGTTTTGTATCTCTGTTAAGTCTTTAACTTTTCAAACCATCCTCGTATTTTAAAAAAAAATCTATAAAATAAAAATAGGCATATATATATATATATATATATATATATATATATATATATATATATACATTTGAGTTCAAAATTAAGGACGAGATGGTTTTTTCAATAAAAAGCTGTGCAAAAGTTTTCCATACTAACATACTAACGCAAATCATACCATAAGATCCCCAAGACATAAGAACATGAGAAATATAAGCGAAACTTTCCAAAAAAGAAATCAAAAGGATTTAAAGATTATTGAAAAAGTAGTTTGGAGCACAATGCGACTGAAGGCCGAAATATCCATGCGACAGGTGTCCAGCCTGAAACATCCAGCCTTTAGTAACGGATATGATCTCCCCTGACTGCTGAAAAGTTTTCACATCGTCTGCCCGTGCTCAGTATAAGGTTGTCAATGAGTTGTTGCAACACTGCAGCTAATTCGTTTTGTACCACCAATCGGTGCTCCTTAATTGTTACTGGTGATTCATTACGTGCTGCCAAGCGACTCCCTAGAAAATCGTTACATGGTCGCTAGGATTTAAATCAAGAAACCTTTCTGGTCAATCCATGCATTCAATATCTTCACTGCCCACTGATCTTCAACAGCTACTGGCACAATATTGTCCATGAAAAGGAACTGTGGACATATAGAGATTCTACAAAGACGCACATACCAAAAGAGAATCTCGTTACAATAGCGAGTCCTGGTGACTGAAACTCCTTTCGAAGATGTGAAGGTCGTTGCTGCCACCAAGCATGATGCCTCCCCAAACGAGAACACCGCGACGTCCAAACTGGTCTCTTTCATTGACATTGGAAGGGTTATTGTGGGCTCTCCATTCCCTTCAGGTGCGTATGCGTCCAGAATCGTACCTCAGACCCTACCTGCTCTCATCCGTAAGGAGTACTGAACCGTATTGATTATCTGTCCAATTATGGTGTTCCTTGCACGACAGAAAATGACTTTTCCACTTAGCAGGCATTACAGGTACACTCCATACACGTTGTCATGCAAACAGGCCATCATTGTGCAGCCTCCCGGTCACAGTAAAACTTGATATAATCCATCAAATACTCTGTGCTGTGTTTCTAACAATTTCTCCCGCTGTCTTCCGCCTGTTCCTTCTGGCCTTAAAGGAATATACCGGTCGTATACTGACAGGGTTGTTCGTGGACGATCACTGTTGAATCGTCGGAGATCTGTTCCTTTCGATCGAAGTTCTCTCAAAATTCGTGAAATGATGCTGTGAGCAATCCCATACCTTGCAGTCACACTTCGACCTTCCTTTATCTTTCCAATGATTCGATTTCGAGTAAAATCATCCAGATGTCTTCTAACAGATTGATTGTTCGACGTTTCACACTGAGACAGAAATTCGACGTCGTTTAAACTGATATACGCTGTGCAATTGCTATCCCAGATTTGTTGAGCTTACACCGCCTGACTGCTTTATCCTACTTTGATATTCCCGCATTACGTCCAACAGGATATCTGCGCATTTACTACAGAACATCATCCAAATTAATTTTCTGACTAGTCTTTCAGTTTGCTGTACCATTTGGATCGACTGATAATGGTAATTTATCGACTTCGTCCTCATTAATTTTCGCACACGAGTATATATGTATATATATATATATATATACATATATGGGTATATATATATATTAAAGTTTTTTTCTACTCGTTGTAGTTAATATTTTTCTTAGATTTAAACGATGCTTAATTCAACTCAATGATAAAGATATTGCAAAGTATTTATTATAATTATTTTAATGAATTAACTCCATTGTGCAAAAATTTCGATTGTGAATTAATTATTTTACTTCAACATATGTATAAGTTGTCAAATTTCCGGATAAAACTTCACTTATCAGTAAGCGATTTTTTAAATACGTCCTTGTGGACTTTCAGACGTTTACATCACAATGACTAAAATATTCGCTAAAATATTCAACTTATTTAAATTTTGCAAAATAAAAATGACATAAAATAAATCATTCGAAAACAAAATGTGAAGCATTTTATTTCTTGCTGCAGTAGCATAACGGTATAGAAAGCGCAGAAACAGTGTATTGATTTAAAACCTCGGATGATGGTAATTCAGAAAGAAAGTCCAAACAATATTTGAAAGCAGGTTTTTAGAGCTATCATCTAGATATATTATTTTATATTTCAATATCAAAGTATATAAAACCTGATCCGTAGTTCAACTCAGCTTTAATAATTTATAAAAGCTAAGCAGTGATATGTAAAATGCATTGTCAGTATCTATAAATAAACTACTGCTGTATTTTTCAAAAGTAATTCAGAATAAATGACATTCATACTTCTGGTACATAAATATATGAATATTTCCCCTCCAAATATCTTATAAAGTTTTTATTCCTCTACAGTTAAAATTTCATATTTTTACATCAACACGAAAATGTCTAATATATATATATATATATATATATATCCTCTTGATAACCAAGCTCATATTTTTCAACCGCTTTTTATCAAGTTTGAGATTAATCTTCTTAATAGGACTACAAAACACCACATATAATCTGTTTTTCAAGAAAATAAAAAAATATCTTTATTTTCTAATATATCCATCATAATGGACATTGGGTTTCATCTTGTAAAAACACATTTTCCTAACACACAAAAAACGGCATAAAAAT
The DNA here is from genome assembly GCA_019974015.1 of Nephila pilipes. NCBI lineage: Eukaryota > Metazoa > Arthropoda > Arachnida > Araneae > Nephilidae > Nephila > Nephila pilipes. The sequence continues at coordinate 1,622,954 of BMAW01054716.1, forward strand.
ATATATTATAATAAACACAAATACCTGATATGGCTTTAATTAACAGCTTAAAAATGAAAAAAATATTTTATAATTTATGAAAAATGTTACAATTTTTAGAATTCTTACGACGCATATAAACAAAATTTAAATGATATAGGATATTTATATAAAATAATTATTTTGCACTGTTAAACAAAAACACATACTGCGTGTCATACACATTTCTTTTTGTACTTTCTTCATTCTTGTGCCTTACAGAATTCTTATTCTCAAGCATTTTTGGAAGATGTTTGATTTGTTCTTTACTATGAGAAGTGGACTCCATACTCAAGCCAAGTCTTACAAGTCTATTTCTTCATCACTAGAATTAGTAATGTCAGAGGGCCTCAGAAGTTTTTCTGCAATTATAGCTTAAAAATCTAAAAATTGCATGCCTTTATAACCCGCATTTGATTTTTGACAATCTCTCATTAAAATCCATACATTCACAAAACTGAGGTTAAGGAAATGAAGAAGAATTGTTTTGACCTTAAATTTCTTTGTGCGCGTCTTAAAAGACTCATCATTCTCACGTTAACTATATTGATCTAATATTTCATTAGATATTAAAATTTCATGTTCTTTTCCTCTATCTGTTACTTCTCCTTCATCACTAATATTAATGTCTGACACATCACCCTTCATTAATGCTTCCAAAATATTTTCTGCTGCTAAATAACGTCTATTTTGAAATACCTCTAATTGAAATAAAACAAAAAAACTGCACGACTATGTGGAAAATCACAAATTATTTAAATATTTATTTCTTATTGACTTTTAAATTAAAAATTAAAACAAGGGTAAATGGATATATTTTGTTTTCCTCCCCCCCCCCTTTGAAAGTCTTATAATTAATTACTATTGAAAATTTATTTCATAAAGTGTACAATTATGTCAGAAATTTTTATTTAATGAAATATCATAATATGTGAGCTGACGTATCATAGAATGTAATTAATTTATTGAAATCGTAAATGTAAATTCTGTATATAATTTGGGCAACTTTGACCTAATCTTAATAAATTATTTAAAACAATACCCTTCTAAAAGGAAGTGTATAAGTTTTTAGTTAATATAATGTAGTTAATTAACTAAGTTACCAAATATTAATTTTTGAGCATTCCATGACTTTCTGCTAAACATATATATATTACTAATGTACGACAAAAATTAGTAAATATGAATGTAATCAACTAACAAAACCCCAATGTCCAATAGAATGGACACTGGGACTCAAGAGGATATATATATATATATATTAGTCAGATTTCAATCAGAATTAATTAATAACTTACATTTGTGTCATAAATTATTTTTGTTTTGTTAAATGAACAATTATTTAAATAGAATAACTATTAATGTAATTTATTGTTTCAAAAGTATTGCTTGTGATTCACATCATGTTCGGATCAAAATTGAATTAATATTTAAGATGGACATAAGTTTAATAAAAATTCAGTAACATTTTTTTAGAAAAAATTGGTTTAGCATTAAGATTTTAGTATGATTAATTTTTTAAAAAAAATCTGTAATTTCTTATCGATTTCATATTTTGTTTGTAATAAGAATCACATTGCGATATGAAGCCCGAAGGATCAGAAATTATTTTGAAAAAGAAATTTTCTCATTTTTTTATTAAGTATCCAATTATTATTACTTTGCAAAATAAACCAAAATAGCTTATTAAAAAAATAAAAAAAGCTCCAGTGTTGTGTAGGTTGAGTTACAAAATGTGAATTGAAACGCATGTAAAATTTAAAGACAATAAGAACTTCAAAACGCCTGGAACTTTACATGAAATAACGAGAAATTTTAGGTATGGACACATTTGTTTCGATAAAATGAGGTTAGAAATGTTTAATTCCCAAGTAATAGTAAGGAGTGTTACGGTTTAAAAACAGAAAGTAATTAGACAATATCTCATACTTTATTGTCGTGTATTAATGTATGGAAATTGTTTCCTGTATAATAATATATAGATCTATTTCTTCATTTATAAACACCAAATATAATCAAATAATTCGATATCAAAATTAACTGTCTATTTCAACTAACTTTATCTTTAACTATTTGTGTTGTTTCTGATAAAGTGGGCAGCAATTTGTTATGTGATACGAACTAATTAAAAACATAATATAATAAGAAACAAGAAATTTAAATTTTTTGAAAATATGTACCTAACTTAGTATGCTTAAATTGTTGTGGATATATTGGAAGGACATATCAAAAGCTTTACAGAGATTTTGTTTGTAATTCTTCAATATAAACGTCTGTAGAACTAAAAGCGTTTCGCACGAATGTGTATGTTAGATTACAACAAAGTGAGACATGCTATCTTTTGTAAATGGTAATATCTGGAAAAAAAGGATCGGAAAAGTAGTATGCTTCTTAGAATGCATAATATATATATATTTTTTTTTTCATTTTTACTGGGTTTTAACAAAAGTGTAAATCACCTGAAAACTGTTGGGTTAGCTCGGTTTATGTGTGACATGCACGTATTATTATCTTTAATAACTTATCTTGAAACACAAATCTAAGATATATTTATAATCATTAGCATTCAAATTTGACTAATACAATTTGTTCTCTTGCATTTTACGAATCTTTTAAAGTATTTATAAATTTATATTCATGGTAATTAACTTATTTTACTTTTTCATTTCATCAGCGTTTATTTTTTATTTAAAAATGCAAATTTTCCCTCCCCATTCAATGTAATTGTTCAAAAAATATCTTGAGAGGGCGGCTTAAAAAATACTCGAGTTGTGCATAACAAATGGGTTAGGGGGAATGGGAATGGGGTAACTAACAGTAGTATTGTTCAAATTTTTTTTTTCTTTTTCTAGAGTCCATGAATATAATACGATTCGTATCCCAAAAAATTATCATCATAACTTTTCCTACCGATTAGACCGCATTCGCCTATTTAGAGCATATTCACCGAAATAAATCCATTATTTGCTATTATAAATCCATCATCTCTTCGATGGTGATAACTCGACGTAAATTAATGACACTTCGTCACGTCAACAATCAAATTTTTATTTGGCTGCAAGCAATTTCCATGTTAAAACTGACCTCTGAACTAGAATCATATTTGTTTAGAGACCGTTTAAGTGATGGCAGCACTCAATGACAGAGCTAAGCTATCTTATAAAGCCCTTTATCATTAAAAGTATATACATTTTGAGCCACCCTAGCTCATATTGAGTCTGATTCTGTAATATCATTGCATAAAATATTTGACTGCAATTAATTTTTACTCAGACTTATCGAGAAATAAGAATTTGTCTACTAACATTTCTGGGGAACTCAAGATGATTCTTCCCTGAATTATTGATCAATCAGAAATTTTAAATTATAGACGTGTCACTTAAAAAATTTTTCTCAGAATTTCCGATATACATTTTGGTTTTGATGTCCAATAATTCAAATCATCAGCAATAAAGCTTTGTTACTAAAAAGTGAAATGGAATACGTATAACTCGATTAAAAAGTACATATTTCCAGCAAGTTTAATTTTCTGTTGCTGCTTTAATTGCCGAAATAAGCTAGAACATTTTGTAAATAACCCAGGCCCTTTCTACCGCATAACAAATTCATCTTTCTCTACGATTGTCCCCCACAGTTCAAGATTCCATACAATTCCTACGCCTAATTTTGTTAGATAGAGTTCACTACCACAAAATGACATTTACTCAACATCGTTATGACAATTTAACGACAAAAATTCATTTACTGGAAGTTTTGGACAGGTGGTCTCCCATTAATTCTACTCTGAGAGGATATTTCCATGTTGTTTGAGACTTCATATTTAATAACTGTGCATGGCAGGTATAATTTTCGCGTCATTTGTAGAATATTAAAACTGAAATGATGCATATTCACTGAGCTTCATAAAATGCCCTTCAACATTTTCGGTCTGTGATTTCAGAAGCCTTCCATTTCCATTCGTTTATTACTTCTGCGTTCTAAATAACGAAGTTAAATGTAATAGCTAACATCTTACCTTATCCATATATAACGCTCTATTTATATATGTAATTCATATTTATTAATCTAAGTTTTGGAATTTTTTCCAGAAAATATATGCATACTTATTTTTGAATACTGTCCCTATAAACAACATATTTAAATTTAATTAGCCACCAAGATTATAGAGGAATTTCATACTGCTTATAATGTATCACTGCTGTATATTATCACATAATACTGATTAAATTTCGGAAATAAAATATTCAATCTTGGAAAACTATTGCATCACAATTTTTGGAAAATGCAAAATTAGTAAATAACTTAATCTCCATTTTTTTTAAGATTTAGTCTGTCTAATATTATCATAAATATTGTTGCATAAATGTAAATTCAATTTGCTACTAATGTGGCTTGATAAGATATTTGAATAAGATTCTTAAAATAATCAAATAAGTAAGCTAATAAATGCATTATGTACTCTGTAATTTATTTAGATGCTTCCCTGTTTCGCAAATATCAAAACTTTAATATCATATTACAGAAACCTAATGTTAAATAAATTATTAATACAAGTACTGTAAGACAGTATCATGCCTGATTAAATAATGAATATTTATTCTTTTTCAATATATGTTTCTTAAAGGCTTTCCATTTAAATTTAAGTTATGTTAGGTATAGATTATATCGAAGATGTTTTCTGAACTCATATTGCAACTAAAAGCATAATAAGGAATCTAATTTTTCTATATTAAAATTTATTTTTGATAAATTCATTATTCCGAAAGAAAATTATAATTATGTATGCAATACTCATTACTTGTAGATAAAGCAACATTTAGGAAACTTAATTTTTTTCAAGAATATTTATGAATAGTTGGAAACTGTGAAGCATTGCGTGCAAAATTTATAAAATATGCTCCCTCGTGTACAGGAATTCAATTTACCGTTTCCCTCCATTTTAGTATTTAGATAAAATGGCGTAATCAAAGTCTCATCAAGCACCATCCATCAGCATTTCAAAAATAAGAATTCTAGTAATGGTTTCCGCATCTTTGAGGTTTCAAATTTCCATCACCAAATAGAACTTCTTTAAAAAAAATCGCTTATGACCTACTTAGCGCATTAGTGACGCATTTCCTTTCGAATTCTTCTTTTAATTTAACTTTTTAAATGCGCCAAGAGTGTGGATTAAAAACATTCACTCATATATCCTCTTAACATTTTGAATTTCGGATCCTGAAGAAAGATTCTAGATATTTGTCTTCAAGGAGAAATTGAGAAGTCTGAAATGAACGAAATGCTCCGTATGCAAATGTAAAATTGCTGAAATTAAGAGATACTTGTTTGAAATAAAATAATGCTGGAGTACTCTATTTTTTCTAACACATTTTTGTTCCTCTCAAGGTTATTTGTTGCTCTTAAGAAGTTTTCCTTACTTTCAATAGAAATGTTCATTACCGTAACTGAAATGATATGCCCACATTTGCATCCATCAACTTTTTATTTTTATATGAAGCCGTTAATTATTCATTTAGAATTCGTGTTGTATTATCGAATGAAGAAAGCTTCGATATCCAAATGGACCATAATGGTACTGTTTTTGAATAAAAATCGTGAAAAATTTTCATGAATTATATGCAAATTATATAACAATTCTAGTAAACATATGATTATTCCCATCTTTTAATAACTTATTGTGTGTTCTCAATATTTTGCCACCATTTGAGTAGATGTGAATTATCGAATCAGATGCAAATTGGGTCAAAAACTAATCATTTGATTCCTAGAAAACTATGTGAGAAATTTTCTTTTCATAAGATGAGACTTTCAAGCTTAGTTTTTATTAACGTCCCACTAGAAGCAACACGAGGGCTATTGGCTACGGACCTCGTAATTTGAACATTGGTCACGTGACGAAGAAGACAACTGAGCAGGCACCCTCTCACCCAACTTCCACACCACGACAATAGGAAGACTTGGAGCCCTAACAGATTTAACGTGCATCAGTTCCGGCTACACGGTGGGTCTTTAGTGGTCCAGGCTCGAACCCGCGACTGAACGAAAACCACCACCCACAAATCTGAAACCAGGACCACTAGGCTACCGCGGCCACTGATGCTTTCAAGCACATGAGAAATATGATCTTCATGAGAACATTTTATTTCTTATCACTAATTCAATTGAACTCAACTTTGAAAAACTTTCTAAAGAGCTTTTGTATACATTTTTTGTGCCACTCAGTATATGATTCTTAAAAAGTTTAAGAATTTCTCATTTTTCTTAAAATAGTTTATATTTGTGATATAATAATATCATAAGGTATGGCTAACATTTTTAAATTAGAGTTTTACAAAGCAAAATATCATACTAAACTCCCAATCATTGTTTAGGTGATAATTTGAAACGATATTAATTTTTCTCAAAGTCTTAGTATATAACAATTTTTTTTTTCCTAAAGAGAATGTGAATAAAGTGAGTTTCTTTATTAAAAATATGATCTAGTATACTCGTTTGATTTCTTTATAATTACTTTTTCAATCATGAGCTATTTAGTTATTAAATAAATACCAAATTATTATTTTCATTTAAGTAATATAAACATTGTGCAATGCAAAAACTCATGATTTATACTTAAATACAAAAATTTTGCATTTGATAAATAACTTGATATTAAAATAACTATACTAGATATGTGACAAAGTAAATGTAATGTTCCTTTAGTAATCAACATCTTATGATGTAATATTATAGATTTAACTTCGATGCTATCAAAAATAAGCTACGCTTACAAAACTGATATTTAGGTGTAATATCACTTTAGTGGATAAAAGAACTTTTTTGAAATACCTCACTGTTGCAAATAAAACTCCCAGCCTTTTTTATTTTGTTTTGAAAAAAAATATTAGGTCAACCTTAAAGTTCTGTCCATTGGTGATGTGAAATAAAATAAAACATTTTTCATACGTTCAACGATATTTACCGTATAATATATTTTCCGTCGTTCCTGGATTGGTCTATAAACATTCCAGATGGATGCCTCGTGAATTAAACGAGAATTTTGCTTAATCGAATTGTCGTTTGCACATCGCTAATTACTTGGAATGGAAACAAGTCCATTCTAGACCGGATGATAATTGGTGATGAAAAATTGATTTTTTTCGAATACATCATAAGGAAAAGAGCATTCTTGCAGCATGGACTATCTGTCCTCTCCACTTTTAAACGGAGATTGAGCCAGAATAAGGGAACACTGTGCATAAGGTGGTATGTCCAAGAACCAATACATTCCGAGCTTTTCAAACCTAACAAAAAACTCAATTCGGAGAAATGATGCCAGCAAATGGATGATTTAAACAAAGCACAGAAGAAAAGGGGCAGGCGATGTTCGATTTGAATCCTTTTATACTGCATCCATGATAAGGCAGAACCAAATGCTGATTTGACGAATCGTCAACGAAGCACAGAGATAGGCTGGGAATTTTTGTAGCATCCACCATACTCCTCAGACTTGACACTTTTTACTTATCACTTGTTTACGTCTCTGCAATATTTTTGAAAGGAAAAAAATTCAAAATTGAAGCATTCGCCTACATAGCACTACTTGAGATTTTCTTCTCTAAAGATAAGGCATTTTTCAAAAATGGTATTTATAAATTTCCATCACACTGGTAAGAATTCATAAGCGACGATGGAGATTATATTATATAATAAATATTATTAAATGTGTGAAAAGTGTATTAATTTCTTTCACTTCACAAACGGACAAAACTTTCCGGTAGACCTAATATTAATCTAAATGGAAATCAATTTTTTTTAATTAATTATATCTAGGAAAGCACAATATCTTGAATAATTATAAATATAAATTATATATATATATACAAAAAATTTTAGAATATTACAAGAGTGTTTCCAAGTATTTTCAAACGTTATAAACGATGTACAAAGATAATACTTTTTATAATAGTCTAACTTCTTAAAATTTATTTTAATTTTCCTTACGTCTTACCATCATATTCATTTGTATTTTTACTTCATTTGTAGGCATTTTAAGGTTATATTTAAATGAAACCCTTTGACTAAAATAATTTTGAATATTATTGAGAGGATTCTACTCATACATTTACATCACTTTTTTAATTAGATATTCCGACCTGACAAATTTTAATATAAAATAAAATTTCTCAGAATTAATCGCAAATTCAGTCAGAATTAATTACAAATACTTCTAAAGAAACTTTTTTGATTGAAATAAACTAATATGATGGTATTAAAATAGCATTAATTATCTCTGATAATTAATATAATTCTAATATACATAAATAAAAAAAATGTTTTATATGTAGCTCACATTGTCCTAGAAATTTAAAAATACTTTAAAGCATTTTGCAATCCATTTCATATTATAAGAAATTTAATTTCACAAACTTGAGGAATTTTAATCAATAAATATTTTAGAAGTAGTAACTTTTAATTACATTTTATAATAACATTATAAATGTGTAAATAATTTTATAATAACGTATTGGAAATATATATCGTAACATTTAAGAATATATTTTGAATTCTAAAAAAAATTATTTCTCCTATTCCAGGAATTTTAATTAATAACTATTATAATAAGAAAGATTCCAGTATTCCAGTTACAAATTTCGAACAGAAAATGGATTTTTTAAAACAATTCATGCAGGGAAAGTCCTTTCAGAAATTCATATTCATAAAACAAAAAATATATACAAAGTAACGTTTCCTGTACGCTTATTTGAATTCTGCGCACAATATGAAAGTTTTCTGCGAATTTTAATGTTAAAATCTAACAGGGCATAAGAACTTCTGACCATCTCCATTTCTGTATCCTGTGGGCCTAGCTAGACTCCAGGCCGAGTGGCTAGTACGATACTAGACTTCAACTTAACTTCCCAAACCCAACTTGATACTTATTAATCGACATTGGTAGTATGAAGGGCTGAATTGATCCATGACCAGCTACCTTATCCAAAACCACCGGGAATCGAACCTATATCGGCTGTGCTCTCAGTCAGAATCGTTAGCCGCTGCACCACCAATGGTCACAAATATTATTGCAAAACAATAAAAATAAATAAAATTCTTGCGAGAAAAAATTCGTTACAGAATAAAAAAAAATACAATTTAACAAAAGACGAGAGGAGTATATAAAGTTTTCAAAGATTGTTACATTCGATACTAAATATGTATTTTTCTCTGAATAATAGCAAACCATTTCTTATGTGTGGTCACAGTCGATTTTTTGGGGTGGTACCAGGTGTAGAGGATGGAGTAGGGAGAGAGGGGAGAAGGTTTTGAAATGGAAAACGCAAAATCATCGTTTTGTAAAGAATCAGCCTGGTTTTAGGTTTCAATTCTGGCTTTCTTCTAAAAAATGTCGTTTGCCATGCAGTTTTCAAAAATGCTTTAAAAGTTTCAAAATAAATCTTATCGCGTTGTCAAATATTTCATCTACCATGAAGGAGAACAACAACTTTCAGCATTTGTAATTTTTGATTTTCTGGGGAAGCTTAGAATTTGAGTTTGAATTGTTTTTACATAAAAGAAATTCACTTGGGTGAATGATTTAAATGTCAAAGACACATAAAAGGTTCAATAAGGAACAGCAGTTTAAGTTATAACAAGTTTTTAAGTTGTTAGATTCGCAGGTTATAGTATATTATGAAAAGGTACACTGTATAGATAATAAACGTTTTTTTTTTGTGGTAATAACACTACAGTAATTAATTTATCTCGATATCTTTTACAAGTGTTCTACTCTGTACCTCGATTTCTTTAAAAAATATATATAAATAAAAGTATTAAGTCTTAAAAGTATTTTCTTCGCTAAAATTATACCAAACTTTGTTTCAATAACCTGGATTTCTGAATTGAAATTTAAAAATTCCGTATAAATTTGAAATTCATTGTTGTTTCTTGTGAATTATTGTATCTAATTTAAAATAAAACTCTTAAATCGGTAAATGTTTATAACCTATACAGTTTACTTTTCCAGTTAAATGTTTCGTACAGAAAATAATATCAACATTCTGGTTAATAATATCTAATCTAAGGAAAGACAATATATGCATTTGTTTATAAATATCGCGAGTTATTTTAATCTATTTAAATGGTAGGAACTTATTCACTTATGGTATGCTGTGATATCATTAGAATGAGACGCATGACATAACTCTAAATTTTCTATTGCTGAAAAAATTATTCACATTGATTTTCATACATAATTTAGTTAAAATAATGTTTTGTTGGAAAATGTAAATAAATTAAAGTTACATACATACATTATATACGAGGGTCTCTCAATAAGTTCTTAGACATTCGAAGAGATGGTGCTCGTACCAACGGAAATGGTTTGCTTTTAGTAATCATTATTAAGCATTATGACTCACTAGACAGCTATCTAAATCTTAGTTACTCATATACGTGTTCTTGATGCCTTTCGTAACTCAAAAATTCTTCCTCATAACTCTTCTGGCTGATAAGACCATATTCATCATTTGAGGAAACAATTCACCTGAAGTAACCCAATGCTTTGAATTTTACTTGATTTCAGGTGCATAATGATGAATCCAGATCTCACCGACGGTGACAACTCGACGCAAAATGACATCGGCATCTCGAGGCAGTAACAATCAAATTTTAATATGGTAGCAAATGACCATCAAAACTAACTTATTAATCAATATCAAATTTGATTCGGCTCCATTTAACAGATAGAATCATCAATGGTAACAGTAATTTACCTTAATGATGCCACTTGTCTTCAAATACAAATAATTTTTGATCCACCCTTGTAGAAAGAATTTCTCTCTCCTCTTCATTTTGTGTAATCTTAGCCTATCAAGTATCAATAAAATATTTAGAGCAATTAGAGGTAGACATTTATATATAAAATTGCAATGTATAAGTAATACTTCTAATACATTCAGTAACTTAATATTTCTTTTTTCGTAATTTCCTCTTACTACTCATTCAACAAAAATCAGACTCAAATAATTCAAATTGGGCAAGTAATTCATCAAATCAAATTCTCACCCTCTATTTTGAAATATTATATACTTTTGTATTATACAGACCAGCTTTGCACAACCATTTGCGGTTCCCGGATCGGTAATATTGATGAATCTATTTTGCTCGGATAGGTGGTTTTCTTTACAAAAACACTTTATTAGATTTCGAAAAGAACTACTACATTACATTACAACATTTTTACTATCATTAACTACAATAGTTTTATTGTAAAAATAAGTAATTATTATAATTCTTATAAATAAACCTTTGAGAAAAATCATTAAGAATTATAAGAAATAATCACAAAATCTTTGAATACAGAAAAAATAAGGCCACTCCTCAGATTAGAACAAAACTGAATATATATTTTTTGTGTTTATTTCGCATATAATGTTAATGAGAGGATTAATGTTGCTTTTCTTCCATTAACTTTTCAATAGTGAGTGAGTGTGTGTGTGTGTGTGTGTGTGTGTGTGTGTGTGTGTGTGAGAGATTCTCTGTTACTTTAATTTAATACTATCATGTGTTTTGAAGGAGTTTGGCATGCTCAAATTCCTTTTACATGTTTTTTTTTCATGTGTAAAATATCTTTCAAAGCTATTGTTGGAAGATTACGAGTATTGACCAATGATTATATTTAATTTTGATAAGTTTAAATCTTGCTACCAATTAACAAAATGAAAAAAAAATCATTAAATATATAATCACCATTATTATTTACTTTGTCTCAGCAAAAATTAATTTTTTTCTTAAATCCATCTGTTTTATAAAATAATTGAACTGTATTTATTACAGCTCCTTATAAATTCAAATTTAAATCATTGATTTATGAAAATATTTTACTTAAATATGCTAATTTTGTAGCCCTTTCTATATCATACAATTTAATTCTTAAATGAGAGAGAGAGAGATTAATGGCTCTTTTTCTCTTTATAAAAATATTTCATCTTCTCTACTTATTGAAAATCCTTGCTTAAAATCTTGCCTCGTGAGATCTATCTGATTTCTGTATTTAGTAATAATTGTTCATGCTCAGCACCAAGCTCCTGACAAAATATTTTGAATCACTTTTTTATAAATCGCCATTTTTTAAAAAATCAATAATTTTTGTAGATTCCACGGAAATCTTTTTTAATTCTGTGGATAGAATTTTTGCTACTAAATGTTAAATCAACAGAAAGTAAATGAGCTAGGAAATCAGAATTAATTAGAATTAGCTACTTGTTGATATTTTTTTAACACCGCAATGTCTGTGTTCCCATATTAGCTTCTCTAATTGGTACAGAAACACCTGGGGAATTTTTCCATTCTAAACAGTGTTTAATAACATAAGAATTAAGTGTATTAAGACTTTCATCACTTGTTGTGCACTAAGCAAATTCTATAAAATACAATAATCCTTTGTTTTATTTCTTCCAATTTAAAATCATTATATCTTACGTAGCAAATTAATACTGTCGTTATTTACAAATATCACCTCAATTATCATTTTTTGTTGGAAAATATTTTGATTCCTTTATTTTGTGTTACACTTAGGACATATATCTTCGTCCATAGATTTGGCCAAAAAATATACTCATGGTTGTGATGCCTGATATTTGTTTTTCCTTTTTTCCTCGAGGACACGCAAGTTCGGTTTCGCTGTCTTTTTTTGAGACTTTGAACTAGTATACAAAAAATTCAATAGCGTCTTATTTGCGGTTCATATTATTAAGATCTAAAACTAATTTTTTTTTCTTAGCTCCTATATACATTTTAAAATCATCATTAATAATACTTCTATATTTTTCGAAAAGGATTAAACATATTGTTAAAAACGTCTAGAAATAAATAACATCACACCACTGCGAGGTAACAAGTGACAAATGTGAGTACACTCCAGTGCTGCCTACCAAGTATTGTACGTTTAAAAGCAATGTTTGTTGCACCACTTAAAATGTGTAATCCTCGATAATTTTATATTTATATAATTACATAGATTCCAAATGGAAATTATAGATAATTATTTTATTGTAAAATGAAAATAGCGCTTTCTCTACGAAAGGCAATTTTTTTTTTTTTTTTTTTTTTTTTTTTTTTCATATTGACAGTTCAAGTTTTTCCTGAAATAAACATAATGATTTTTCTTGCTAATTAAGCACATTTTTGCAGATGTCTGCTACTTTTATAAATAAGTACGAAACATTTCATGTTTTTCAGGAGTGTTAAAACAGTACTTTTGTTATAAGAATCTCTCAAATTTTCTTTGCGCATTTGATGATAGTAAATGAAGACTACTTTCTAGATCAAAAGGATTAAAATTTCGTATTATTACTCGTAGAATGATTCATTATTTTAATTTAGATTTAAAATAATTTAAATATTGATTTTAAATTATTTTCTTAATAATAATTGCTAGTTTTTCGAAAAAGAATGGTTTTTCTTTAAAAAATAATTCCCACAAATGGTATTGCCTAACCAGAAAATGCAAGCTTATGTTTTCTTTTCAACCTCCTAACTTCATAATTTCATACTTATAAATAAAATATCGATTTGCAATATGAGTCTGCAATTTTTTTAGGAAAGCACGAAACGCCACAAAGATATGGATCCCTTGAAACTAAAAGATGCAATTCGTTCTATCTAAATGCGTAAATTTTCTCCCTGAATGGCCTAAATCGTTTTTTTAAGAACTTTAAATATAGTTTTATTTTTTATCTCCTCCTCCAGTCTTAGGGTTTCTAAATAACTAATGTTCCTGGAAATCTTAAGATCCTAAGAATCGGATAAGTTGAATGTAACTAATGTTCTCATATTTTAAATATTCCGCTTTTAAACTTTACATCTAATATGAGCTTACGAGTTTTACGGGGTGAAAAAGAAAGAACTTGAAGTGAAAGTTTTCGTAGAGTAATTTTGTGAACAAACATGTTAAAATAGCTTCTTCTATAAGTGATTTACAATAGGTTCTTTTTTAAACATATCTATTTTATCATCATGTTCCGAAAGAAAATTTTCTGTTGCTAATGTTAATGACACAAATTTCATTATACTTTTGTGCTTATTGATAAGTTACACTTTATTGAGAAATATTATATTCTCCTTTCTCGAATATTACTAACGATGCTCCATACTTATCAGTAAAGGATACAAATCGGACACATACGTTGGCATGAGTATGACAAGTAGTATCGGGAGCACCGGAACACAGATGAGGAGTTCCGGTTCGTCACTGGTATTGATAGAATCTTCTGATGCCTCCATAATAAGCTTCTCGAAGCAGAAATCAAACATCATCAAATTATTTCAGATTTCATATAACTAATTTAGCATTTGCTTGAAGCGTTGAGAAATCATTCTTGTTTTCGGATCCACAGTTAGGGTAAGGAAAATTGCTTAAACCTGGACGATCACGTGTGTCGGAAGATTTATTAGGAAAGCGAATCAATTCTACTGTTATTTTGCACTAAAATATTTTACGTAATTTATAAAAAAGAAAAGCGGTATCTTACTTTCAGAAACAAAATGCGTTAATGTATATTTAATTATGTTAACATAAATTTTTATCACCAATAAATTTTTAGCTAAGAATCAATTAAAACTACATTCAAATGTATCATTATCGAATTTCGTAAATACAATAAATAATTGTTTTGAGACAATTTTTGTAATTTCAAACATATTTATACTATATTGAGTTTAAGGTTTATCTTATTTTTAACTTGTGTTCCTCAAATATTATCAGAAAGTATCTTATTGATAGTGTTAAAAGAAAAGAATGATCTTTATATAAATCTTATTTGAAACATTTAACTAAACAAGTACATAAAAGTTTCCATTCATTCTTTTAACTGAAAATTAAATGTAGTGGAAATTGAAGTAAGAACTATTCACTCGCGCTTCAAAAGATCTTAATATGTACTAAGATACAATGAAGCTAACGAAGCAAAGAACCTTCATTTTGAAAGATGGAAATAAGAAAATGATTTGGGAATAATAATACATATTACATGAATAAATACATTAGGAAACTTTTGCACCATCATTTTAAATGAAAGTAAAAAATACCGTTAAAATATATTAAAAGTATCACTTAGTACTAAAATATATAAACAGTATTAAATCTAATTAATATATAATAAAAGTATCAGATAATATTAGGAATAAACACAATTTAATATATCTTCTTAGATTTTTTGAAATAATATTCCTTAGACAGACGTTAAGAGATTGACTCCTTTAGCTCAAAAATTGGAAACAATATTATGATATGAATTAAAATAGGGTGAAATATAAGAGTTCAATATTCCTTATAAGTAAGGGATGAAGAATAAAATATTTTCCTTAATATATCTGCAATGAATTAATTTTTTTGAAACTGAAGCATATATAAATTTTCACTTAAAAAGTGAGATACATAGGATTGATTGCAAGAAATTATGAAATTTTCCACTCTTTTGTATACAGCTGTTTTTTGAAATAAGATTTTAGGAAATTTGATATTTTTGTTTACCATTAAGAAATATAATTCTTATATTTCATGTATTTCGAGGTAACTTCATTTACAAGCGGTATTTTGAATATGAAAAACAATTCATTTTGAGAGGAATCCAAAACAAAGAGCCTAAATTAGTATTAAGTCCTATATTACAAAAAAGCGCTAAATGAGGGTAAAAGGGTTTGATTTGAATAATTTTAGTCGCTAATGATGGATAACTGCTTACAGTATATTTTTCACTTAAATGTCACTGCACATTGGGCTTTAAATGTGTTCCTTGTCAACTCCACTTTGTATGAAATACCTGAAATTAACTGCGATGTGTCCTAAAAATTCAGTCAAATGATTATTTTAACCTTTTTTTATCATTATGTTAAACAACAGTCAAATCTGAATATTTTTATCCTAAATGAGGGAAAACTTCTAGAACTATTTTTTGAAACAAATTTTATTATATATGTGGCTTTGTATCATGAATTACCTGAAAACAATTATTATATATGAAACACTTGAAATAATCTATAATTTATTTTAAAACGTAGATCAAATGTCACTGTTAAGTCGTTTTTAATTTTATTCAATAATTATCATCCATTTAAAATAATCACAAGGAAATTAATATGGTTACATGTCCAAATAATTGTTATTATTAAAATATTATTCTAGAAAAATATGAGTTTTAAGCACAAAATTTTACAGATTTTTTCAAGAACAGTATTTCTCTAATAGATTAAAACCCTATGTATAATTCCATCTGTTGAAATACTAAATAGTGCATAAAATACTGTATTTTATCTACAGTAATAAATCAATTTATGCAGACATATAAAACTTAACATTGGAAAACAAGGTATTCTACCTATAAATATTGGATAAAAACAACCTATTGGAAATTCCTAGAAATATATGAGATAGAAACTTTTCATCATCGAGAGGAAAGTTTCAAATTCAATCATGATTCGATGAGATTTTTTACCTCGTGATAAATTCTCAATTACGTTTACAAAGAAATAAATCTATTGGTATATTTTGGGCTCTTTGAGAAGAGATCAGTTTTATTTACTTTTTATTTTAAAGTAGGAACACCGAGAGATAAGGTATCTAGAAGAGTTATTATTTTCCTTGAAATATTTAATTACCAATCTAGGTGGTTATTGTAATCAAAGAAATAGTTTTTATATAATAATAAATGACATTATACATATTATAAATTTTTTAAAAAAAAATTGGTTAATAATACGAGCTCTCCTTTTCTCATGTACAGTTGGCCAGAATTAATCAATTTACTCAGCTATTGTGAATAATATTAATAAAACAAATCAAAAAAGAGATTTCAAAACTTTATTTTTTCAGAACCAATAATATAGGTTTCATCCACGCACGCGACAAAACTATATATTCTTTAAATATGTGATAATGAACTAAGCTCTAGTTAAATTCATAAATTGTAAAAAAAACATTATCTATATCAAAATAACATAAGACTTTAAATAATATAAGGTAAAATAATATGTATGAAGAAATATTGCAGCTGCATGAATAAAATAGTTTTCTTAAGGATACGATAATAATAAAGCTATATATTCTAAAATATGATAGTAAATTCAATTTCAATTAAATTATATTAATTGCAAAAAACATTAGCAATTTGAAACTAACAGAAGACATAATTTCAGCGTATAAAGCATGTTTTTGAGATACGTTTCATCAGAAAGTAAAAAAAATTGCTTGCGGTACATGATAAATATTTAAAAATATTTGATAATAATTATAAATTTTAATGGAAAAATTACATTATTAATATTAACTTTTTTCAAAGAAAAAAAAAATCTTTATACCCTTTATGCATAAATTTAAATACATGAATACATTTAAAAATTAATTAAAATATATGAATATTGTCGCAATATAAATAATTGTAAATAAAATATAAATGTCACTATAAACGGCAGCAACTCTTTTAATAAATATATTTTTATAAGAATTAATAGAATTGGCTAAATTTTTAAAAGCTTTTGATAAAACCTCTCGACGCCTCTCTTTACGTCAACCAATAAAATTTTCAGTTATTTTACATTTGTTTATTTTTATACCTTAACTTTCTATTAAATTTAATAAACTATTACGCTTCACTTATAGAGCTTAAATAAATTTACAATTTTTATTGTAAAGGATTTTCAATACGATGACTGATAACAAAATTTTAACCAATACTTTTTCCATTAGATTATTCTTGAAAATCGAGTTTTACTTATTAATTAATTAATAAAATTTCATGAGAGAGAAGCATTGATAAAATTATTGCAGGAAAATTACGAAAAATATTAAGTTTTTTGACACTTATTTCTGTTATGCATTTGCGTGCAATAAAATAAAATAAAAATTCATAATTTCTAGTTACTAAAATATTTTTTGTTGGAAATTAAGAATTTTTTATCTTTATGTCTTATTATTTTTCTTAATTAAATATCTTAGATCTATATGAAGGAAATGTTAGTTGAATTACTTTGAAGTAATAAATTTAATAATTTATTTGCAATCCTTAAATATTTCAGTAAAAAGATGAAATACTCGTTCAAATATCGAATTAAAAAATAAGAATAGTAAAAATATGCATCCCTTAAAACATAATCATGAATATTAAAATATTTTACTTCTTTAGAGAGCTCTTAAAGGGTTACTCATTTTGATTTCACGCTATTAAAATGATTACATGTACCAAAATTACATTTTCCTCACTTAAAAATGCAATTAACAAAATTATTGAACATGTAATTACCGGTATCAAATGAATTAATTGAAGCATCATATTCATAATATAGATTTATTTCTTGTAAAATACCGAGACACATTAGAATTAAAAAAAATATTTTAGTTTCATGCATTAGGGAGATTTTTCAAGCCTCTGGTACTTAAAAATAATAGTAATTTAAAATACTTTTTAGTTTGGATTAATTTTTTGAGGCTAAAATTCCAAAATGAAGAGTAATAAATATACTTTTGAGATCCAACTTTAATATATTTTTATTTGAAATTACACGAGTGTATATATATATATATATTTATATATATATATATATATACTCATGCACAGATATCTTATAATGTGCGTGAGTGAAAGCAAATGAAAATATATTTAAATTATTTTAAATTTTATTTTCAGAAATCAAAGGGCTGAAGTCCATTATATTTATATATACATATATATTTCAAATTCGATGGAAAACATTTAAGACACACTTTGTTCAATAAGTTTTTGTAATTCTGGTTAATTTTTTATTGTTCAGATAACGAAAGGAAACTTTGAACCCACGACGAATCCCAGAGTCGCGGCCTCAAATATGCAGCAAAGTGAAAATCGCAAAAAAGTGGACTTCAGCCATTTTAATTCAGAGGTACATAATATTAATATATTGTGTTTTTCTGGATGTGCTCCCTATCCCTGTTCATACCCTTGTCCTTACCCTATCCTATTCTGTGTGAGGTTTTGTGTTATAAAGCCTATAAAATAATTTTTAAGTACAGTATTACTGTAAAATATTTTTTTGTTTTGCTTTGTATACAGTTTCAAAGATAAACATGGTTATCAAATATTTAAATTATAAATGTAAATTATTCATTCTATTTGAAGTTTCTTTTGAGAAATTGTGATTTTTCATCATTTCGTTCTACGTTTAACTCCTTTTAATCGTTTTAGTTTATGAGGAACAGGATTTAAATCTATACTCATCTGTAACTGCACTCACGTGAAGTTTTGTGGAGCTTCTTGTGTTACGAGATAACTTATATTACAATATACCTAATGATATGCGTTAATTTTTGAACTGCATATTAGAGCATGAAATTTTCTCTTAATTATTTATAATATCTATTAGCTAGATTCATATAATTAGACTATTAGAGTTCATATCTTATGACATACCCCCCACTGATAAAGATGGTTTTCAAGAGATGACTATGATATTTGAAGAACTCGAACAATTAGATTATTCTGAAAATCCCAAAGTACTACATACTGTTCTCGTAAAAGTTCTTAAAAATACTCTGAAATACAAAAACTTTGTAGAGGAAAAATTTTTCATAATAGAGAATTTATAAGCTACAAGCGTTAGTTAATATTCATAATCATCCAATTATATATAAACAGTAATTAATTTCGATATTTAAGTATTCTCATTTCTGGAGAATCAAATTTTCCTGAGCCAAAAAGCAAGTCTAGCTGTTAAGTATTAGCTACCTACATTCGTTCTTACTAAACAAAATTTAAATTCGGTAAGTTAGTATTTTTATGACGGCACTGGTAACACTTGTTTGTTCTTTGCTGATTAATTAAACACTTACTAACTACCAGAACTGAATAAAGGAAAACAAGCAATTATATTTCAGATCATTCAAAATGTTAATGTACTGTGAAATCTTGAGATTTTTATGCTTTTTCAGGGCATACTGAAACGTTGATCAACTGAATTTGGATTGATTTTTTAAAATAATCCAAGTAGATAAAATAAATCAGAAATAGTATTTTTCATCCCACTTATTTTCGATTCATACACCTGTATTTATTTTATCCACATTGGAATCTCACCATAAAAGAGAAATTATCAATCATTAAGTTGAAATTCTCCGAATGAAACATACTGATGGGGGACTATCGAAAATTTTAGTTATTGATATGAAATATTCAAGATATTTTGATAAAATTTATTCTGTATAATAATCGATCTTAATGTACTTAATGTTATAAATTAGAACAATTAATATATTTATTTGTTTGGTTTCTGAAAATCCTAGATTGAAGTAACCGCAGTATAGAAAACACATTAAATCTGCTGAGTTCTAATTTGACGGCCTTCAAAAGGTCGAGAAATTATGGAAGAAATGTATAACTTTCGATAGCAACTATGGAGAGAGAAGCCTTGAGGATAGTAAATAAAAAAGATTAAGTCTCCGTCTTGTTTATTTTTAGTAATAATAAAAACTTAACATTACTCCGGGATAATAAAAATAAGACTTCATGATATTGCAGGATACTTAAATTTACAATTTCCTGAAACCAAACAAATTAACATTAACAAATGTAATTTACAACATTTTGACTTAAGAATCAATTAATGTGTAAATTAAATTTTATCCTCATATCTTTCGGTTACTATTAATTAGAACTTTACTATACACTCTCGTATTACTGAACTTGTTTCATGATTCATGGTCCAGAGACAAGTACTCCTGAGGTAGGCCTCACTGTTCACCATGCTGTTTGAGTATTTCATTACCCAGTTAGATTTAAAATGTACAGCAATTTGTTCCATACGAATATTTTTGGAAGAAACAAGTATCCTCCCCCTTTACCCATCCAACTATTTTTCTACTAATCTTGAAATCAACACCCTCAAAAAGAACTTTACAACCGCTTCCTGTGGAGTGAAAAAATTTATTGTTGCTCTTGTAAGATGTGTCTTACTTTCAACTCCTGTTCATCTACGAAGTATAAACTTTCAGTTTTGATTTAGCGTTATTTTAGTTATATCAGTGTAACAAATTACTATAGATACAAAACAAGCTTGAAGCGATGAACCACGCGGGCAAATGCTGAAAATGGTGGCTGAATTGCTGTCTAATTCTTTAAAAAAACATTACTTGAAGACTTAGTTGGACTTGAAGACAGATACTTTTTATTATTCCACCTGGTCCACAGACATTGTAATTAATAATTTTTAAACTGAAGACCCCTTAACCATGAAGTGCACAAATCAACCTCCATTTTTTTCATATTTCTCTGGCCTAAAAGTTTTAGGAAAATAATTTTGAAAACAAACTTCTAATTTATATTCCAAATGATTTGGAAAAAATTTGTTTCAGTTTCTTCTACGTTTTTCTAAGCTACTTCTTATAGGAATGTTTTACTTGTCTGATTATTTCTGACCGAAGCTAATTTAGCGTAGTCAATATACCTAGTAATTTCAATTCAAGCTTAGATAACAAGGTCGATACTTGAGCTGATACCATGCTCAACACATCCGTTCTACATTTAAGGATTTTGGAGGATTTTGCCCCCCTATTATACTAGTAGGGCGTACAACCATAAGAAAAAAGGACGTTCTTAATAACTTTCACAATTTTCCTTACAACGAGACAAAATTAGTATCAATTATAATAATTCCCAGGAAACTAAATTATGATGTGATAAATATCTTTAAAGAATAATTTTTCTATTGTGTAATAAAGATTTCTTTTATCATAAGACAGAAAATGGGCCAAAATGTATCTTGTCTAAATTGTATTTGAAACGAAATTATTAGTTCTAGATAACTTCGCAAACAATATAATGTTACTCAACTACAAATTATAAGTATAGCGATGACTAAGTTGTTTCTTTATATATGTAATATAACAGTAAACAATCCCTCTTGAGACTGCGATTTCTCCAGTCGCAAGTTCAAAATTGAAAATTTCCTAAACTGTTGAAGTAATTCGTTTTGTATGAGATTTCAGATTTCAGGGAGACGTAACATGAGAAATTCAAATGTATTGAAATTTGTGGTGTGTTACCATTACGTTTTTTTTTTCTCTACTATATTTTCTATTTTATAATTTTAACAATAATTAATCTTTTTTTAAAAATAATTCATATTCTTAGAACTAAGAAATTTATTTTTTAAGAAATTATATTTTTAGAATTAAGAAATAATTTTTTTTCCTTGGTGCAAAAACCATCAAAAATGTTGTTCACAAAATTCTTGATCACTTTATCAAATATTCAGCAATAGAGAACTTATTTTAGAAATCATTTTAAGGGGGTCACTTCACGCAGCCTTTTCCCTATCTCTGTAATGTTAAAAATGACCAATTTTAAGGAACATTTTTAAAAAATTGACTGGTTGTAGAGTTACCAATTTTTTTGTGTTCATTTATTGAATAGTAATTATTATTTTAATGAGAGCTTTTTTTGAAATTTTGATTAGTTTTTTTTTAAAAAATTATTATGTGTTTTAACACGTGAAAAGTTAAAAAACAAAGAAAATTTGTGTACATTTCAACCTCTAAAATTTTTTTAAAAACTTTTTTTGACAAAAGCTCTCATTAAAATATTCCTTTATGTACTAGTAATACATGCACCAAATTTCAAAGCTATAAGATGAGTAGGTTTTTCAAAAATGTTCCTTTTGTGTTGAAATTTACAGTTTTGAGATAATGCAATTTAAAGTACAAACTTACCATTCACTAATAGATATCAACACCAAAGCTTGAATTGCTTGAGTAATCTGCAAGATCATCTTCTTGTCTACATTTTAATAGTCTGTTTTTAATTCTAGCTTTATTGGTTCTTTGTAAAACTGCCTTTTTTGCTTTCTTTATGTGAACACGATCTGCTTCTTGTAATGCTCGACATGTATAAAATCCAGGTTGAACATTTAATAAACTTAAAACTTTAAATTTTGTAATAAATCCTTGATTAAATAGAGATATTGCTTCATACTTTCCAGCTTTTAATGTTCCTAATTCTACATATACACTTATTGGGATTATGTACCAGATGATGCTATTTAAATTTGAATTTTGCCATGTAGGCATTTAGAAAGTAGTTCAGGACATAAAAAATCTCTAACTATTGCTTAATACAATTTATAATAACATCAGGTAAGTTATTTTTGTGTTTGTATTGTTTTCCTTTAATTATGGACCTATTATATGCACACCACTTGTCGTCACCAGTGGGGCAAAGACTGAAATACTGAGTATATCGCAGCTCGTGCAATGACTCTGAGTGATTGAAGATCCAGAGTGCCCCTTCAACTTCCCGTTCTCCACTATTTCCAAAGTAATTTGCGAAATACTTCTCTCTGTGTGCATTTCCATTCCTCAAATTGCACGAATATCTGGAAAATACTTCGGCATCAACAATCTTTCCAGTTTCGACACTAACTGTTGTCACGACACCATTTAGTGAAACAAGCCCTCCTTCTGCCAGGTGCCATCAATAGCCCAAGTACATTTGGACTTCCATCATTTTTTATATATTATAATTACCATAGAAGCTTTTGCGACTTCCTCTGTTGCATCATTTAATGTGTGGGATAACTAATAAAAGCGCTTAGTAATGGGAGGTAAATTCATCACTTCGCAAAACCATTTCGCAGCAGCATACCCTTTCCCAATTGATCTCATAGCATATCAAAGTCTCGTATTAACTTCATGCACATTAGTATATCATTTATTAGTTACACTCTGAGTGACTCTAATATTCAGGACTGGTTGTTCGAAACCACAACTAACACAACATATAAATAGTTCTGTAGCCAAACCTTGGATTTGACGACCAAGATTAATATGGATACCATGTTTTTTATATTTTATGCATAACATACATAATTTTAAGCAATAAGAAAACAGAGAAATGTCAATTATTTCCTTAAATTGATCAGAAGAATTTAAAAAAAGCTTCATGCTCACCAGCATACTTACTTAACGTTGATACTTACCATAACAGCATACTTACCATATTTATAAACATTTTGTTTATATGAAACTTATATAACTTCAAAAGAACTTGTATTTAATATAATAACATCTCTCAAACTTCTATTTCTTAAATGTTTGAGCATTAAACCGAGACATAATGAAAAATATAAATGAAAAAAGTTTTCGAAAAGAACAGATTGTCTACATTAGGCGAGTCTAAAATAGCATGTTGCATTCGATAACAAACGTTGAAATGTAAACAAACTGCTATTACTATTCACTTCAATTCTTTCCTCAACAAGTTGCTGATCGATGAAAACTGTTTTTATGAATTTAAAATAATTTGATAAGGCTGGAAAGAAACATGTATAATATGTTTTGGTTTAAAAGTGGGCGTGGCATTCAGCTGTTTTGGATCTTGACACATGTAAACAACTTTTTAAAAAAATATTTAAAATACTTCTAATTTAGCTAGAACAAAAATTTAAATTGCAATTGACGCAGAAAAATTTGAAGTTTCTTTTTAAAAAAAAATTGAAAAATCGATTTTTTGACCGATTTGCGTGAAGTGACCCCCTTAACTTGTAAGCTTTCAAACAAAGATTTGCGAAATTTAATATTATAAAAGTTCTTTTTTTGAAGTCCATTGACTGCACTAAGTTAATGAACTAATAACCAACATAATTTAATTTCCACTAAGCTATTGACATAGACACGAATTTTGTCCAGTGTCGATGAAAGTTGTGAAAGCTACACTGTTCAACAATTTTTTTTTTCCACTTTTTTTTTGTTTTTCAACAAAACAAACATATCAACCTTTCATAAATTTTGGATCACTGAACACAAAAGTCACTCTTAAAATTCTCTCCTGGCTTAGAGTTTTGGTCAGCCATGACTTACATATAACGATATGGTACATTACAATTACGATACGAGAAATTAAGAAAAAAATATAAAGGAAAATATATGAAATAGACATCGTCACTTGGATCCTCAGCGGATGAAACTCTTACCCCGCCACAGTGGATGATCGGTTTTCCTACTCAATGGTTGAGGAGGTGGCTTGACCTTAAGTGCCGGCGGAGCTTGAAACCTTAAGTATTTGGGTCCGAAGGAAACTTAACTTGTTCGCTTTTGCACCACTCTTACCAAGATGTATTGAGTTCCGTTTTAGGGGCAGATCTTATTTGAGTGTGTGGGTAAAATTAACATGTGCGTCGTAGATACTACGAGTATATCACTAGTGGTGATTTATGTGCGTTTGTGTCAAAAACACCGAGGCAAGATTGGGCGTACATGTAACCAGTAGCTCTAAGCTGGGCTATTATCTAGTGTTCAAGTCCTGGGTCCCCACTTCAACAGGAGCGATGTTTTTCTCACAATATAGGGGGATGGGTTTTTCTACTCCGTGACGTGGGAGGTTGGATGACCTTGAGTGCCGACTAAGAGAAACTTCGTTACCAGGCATTAAAATCCAAGCCTCTAGTGATCTTTAATAGCGTTGTTTTACCACATTTGCTCATCCAACTGGGACTTATGAATGTGTTTTTGAAAGTCGTTAAGAAAAAAGCTTTAGTATACTTATGCTAAGAGTTACTTTGTTTAAGTACGGAATAGGTAAGGCATGTGGTGTTTATTGTTCCCCAAACACGTAAGCTTTTACAAGACAAACAGTTTGAATCTTATATCAATCCTGGTGAGCTAGATGCCTGGCATTGTTTTCGGAATGTTAGTTCACAATTTTTGGGCAACCATCATGCTGAAAATTATATAGACCTTGTGGGAATACTTAAATCTGTCAACGAGAGAATTAGACGCAATATGTTACTAAAAATGTATTATCGTTATTCACTTTATTGATGTCTTCCCTGGGCCCCTGTAGCTTAGTGGTCATGGTCACTGACTCACGGCTGGCGGTTTTTGTCTAGTCGTAGGTTTTTACCTTGAAGCCTCTAAGGACCCACCATGTAGCCGGAGCTGATGCGTGTCATTTTTGTCGAGGCCCAAAGTCCTCTCTTTGGCAGGGTGTGGAAGTTAGGAGGGGGAGTTGCCAGCTCAGGTGTCGTCCTCGTCACTTGACCGAGGTTCAAAATTACGAGGTCCGTTGTCAATAGCCCTCATGTTGTTTCTAGTGCGATGTCAATAAAATAAACTAACTATCCCTGAAAATTGTGGCACTTTCAGTGCCAATAAAGGTGAGCGGTACCATCAAAATATTGCTGCAATAGTGCAGCACATAAAGGAAAACTATCAGTTTCAATGCTAGTAGATTTCTTTTACATCACCGTTAGAGATGTTTCGTAAGTTGCCTCCACAAAAATGGTATTTTTTAAAAAATATCAGTATGTATAAAAGGGAAAGTTTGTTATCTGTATTTCTATAGAGTTATTTGTAAAATTTAAAGTGAAATTACTCAGAAACCTGAGTCTGCTGACAATTTAAGGGTAATTTTCGTGTTCAGCAACCCGAAACCTATAAAAGACAGATATTTTCCCCTCCGTAAAATTTTCTACAATGGATCGTGTTATTAAAGTATTTTATTTATTTTTGACAACTGTTCATCAGGCATTGCTTAAGGATGGTGTGAAAACAATTTCAATTATTACAAAATAAAATTTTCCTACATTCACGGATGAAATTTTGGGTTGAGTGGAATGATGAAGGATTCTCGATAAATTAAATTGGGAATCAGAACCCTACTTTGAATATACTCGAAAATAAGATAAAAAAGGTATAAACTTAATTGAAGGGATAATTTAAAATTGGTTAAAAAAATTATGTTCTGAATATCTTATAAATATAAACTTTAGATCATTGTAAGGAAATTCGAAGAAACAAATGAATCTAAATTCATAATTTCCTTGATAGTAACGTAGAACAATTTAAATATTATGATGCTTTGACTTCATTAATAATCTATTATTATTTTAATCACATGAGATATTTTGTGAACTTATCTAGCATATTCATATTCAACGTCATTACCCCGTTCAGAGTTCATGGATCGTGTTATCGCTTACTGTCCGCATTTTCTGCATCATAACTTTTGCGAAAAGTTATTTGTTTTTCTTTTTTCCACTTTCCTTCATTACACGAAAGGGAAAACAACAAATCTTATTCCTCATAGTATTTTTCAGTAATACTATTCCTTTGGGATCGGTACTTATAAAATCTTTAACTTTTTATCAGTAATAAATTACATACACACACAAAAAAAAAAAGAGAAATATTCGCACACACTAATTTAAGATAGCTACTTTTTTTAAATCAATTTACTTTTATCCAAACATGCAATTTTAAACAAAAAAAATTTTTAAAAAATTAATATATACCATTTAATTAAAATTTATGAAAATATAAATAAAAATCGATGATAAATTGTTTACGTCGCTATAGTACTTTGAATAGGTTGTAAACCATCTAATTTAATTATTATTCAAGAATGATCAGAAAAACAAAATTAACGAAATGAAGATTCTCATTTTCAAAAGGAGGTATGTAACTTCTTTGACTGTAAATAATTGTTTGAAAATAATTTGCATTAAAAATGCGAAATTCATTTAATAACAGAAGTTTTATACTCAAAAATGGGATCGGATTACAGAAATTAATGATAAATGATTTTTTATTTTCTTAAGAATTGTAATTTATGTAGAAAGGAGCGTGCTTCGGAAGTAAATTACCTAGGTTTTTTCTTTAACTAATGCTTACAAATGCAAATCGATGTAAATCATCATTATAATAACTAGTATTTTTTATTTAAAAATTACTTTTCAAATTATATTAGAAATCTTTGAGAATTAAATTCATCCATTAAATCGTTTCGCTGACAGTTTAAAAAAACTGAATTTCTTCTATTGTTATTTTTAGATTATTAATTTCTTAATAAAACATAAAACCTACTTCACCTTCAAATTATTTTACTGAAATAAGCATATAAATCTTTATAGAAATAACATTATCCCTCTTATTTAAATAAAATAGTTCTAAATGTAAGATAATCTTAGAAAGAAACTGCCATTTCATCTATTAAGATTCCAACAACGCATAAGGTGAAAAAACTAATTTATTTGATCGTGTTAGAAATACACCCGAATACATTGTTTCATCTGCTTTGATGTTTAGAATGCTTTGATGCTTTTTTTAGAACGCATCGATTCAATTTTATTTAAGTGTTCGAAAATAACAAGATATTAGCTTAATTACAAATGTGTGATAACTCTTCCGAGATCTAAACTTTTTCCAAATCAGTAGCGAAAAAAATTTTCTGAACATTTATTTTGTTTACTACTTTTCGAAGACATTGCATTTAATGGATATTTCAAAAAAGTTCAAATCTTGAAATAATTTTATTAAAATCTTGATTTAAACTGAATAAACTGTATTTTTAGTTATTAACTATAGTTAAACTATATTTGAGTTTTTTCCAAGAAATTAACTAAATAAGCCAATTTAATTAGTTTCATTGGATAAAACAAACATTAGTTAAAAAATTTCTGATGTGCCTAAAAAAAATTCCATTTTGACAACTTTTTTTCAACAACTATCATTAATTTTATAGTTATTGCTTAAGACTATCTGTTATTTATTCAAACAATTGAACCCATTTTTAATTTCTTTTTAAAAATTGATTAAAAGTAGTTCTTAATTGCAAGGATTGTAAGAATTTTAATCGAAAGAAATAAGTAAATGACTTCACAAAAATATGCTATCGAAACCAACTATTATTTAAATTTTAAGCTTTCATCACACTATGCACTTAAGATTCTATTTGTATTTTTGAAATATAAAATTCAGTAATCAATTATTTCAACGCAAAGAGCATAAAAGCAATGTGACATATTAATTGTCATTGTTTGAGAGCTTGGAAGTGAAAAAAAAACCAACTCAACATCTTGATAAATTAAATATTAGTATTTGAGTGTTAATGTATAACAAATATTTTCACACTAACACAACAGCTCTCAACCCTAACTTGACGTTTATTAATCAAATGTTGACTTACAAAAAGCTTTAGAAATTATGCTTCAACTATTTAACAAGATCAATATATACCGATTCAGTACAGACTAACCTTAAATTTTTGCTATTCAAAAAGTTAGTCTTTCTTAATCTCTTTCCTGTTAACTTTTGTGGCTGTAGTAATCTAGGGGTTATGGTCGTGAACTCGAATTTGGGGTTGTTTTCGTCGAATCATGAGTTCGAACTTGAATGTCACAAATGATCCGCAGTGGGGCGTGGCTGATACGCATTAAATCTGGTTGAGGTCTTAAGTCCTCTCATTGCTATGGTGTGGATGTTTGGAGAGAGAAGTACAAGCTCAGGTGTTGTCCTCGTTACTGATCGATGCTCAAATTTCCGAGGTACTTTGCCGGTAGCCCTAGTGTAACTTCTATCAGCAACGTTATTAAAGTTTCTTTTTTGATTGAATCAACAATCCTGACAACTTTCTCGGCTAATTCCATTCCGTCTGAGAGTGTTTGTTGGTACCAGGTACTTAATTTTTAAAATCACTGTATTATATTTCTATTTTTACTTATTTCACTTCTTTTAGGGCTTTCCCATTATCATCTGAGACATGAAAAACATATTGTAATTTTCGAAATACTGTTAAAAAAATTAGATACTCTTTTCACAAATTTCATCCAGGCTGGACAGAATTGATATCAATGATAATGACTTAAAAGGAATTATTAATTAATATATTAATTAGCTTCTATATAGAATTAACAAAATATCGGGAAACGCAATGGGAAAATAATTTTAAATTATTTATTAATTAAGTTTTACTTAAGTTCATTAATTCATTATTTAATAACGTAATTTAGTTCCCTTTGAATCACTAACATCATTACGAATTTGTGATAAAAATGCGGAAAGTCTAGATTATCCCAGAATTTTTTCTGTTAGCTGTATTAAGTTGTTCACTGCATTACTTTCGAAAATGCAAAGTTTGTTGCGTCACAACATCAATT
This sequence comes from Nephila pilipes, assembly GCA_019974015.1. Taxonomy (NCBI): domain Eukaryota; kingdom Metazoa; phylum Arthropoda; class Arachnida; order Araneae; family Nephilidae; genus Nephila; species Nephila pilipes. The sequence goes on from BMAW01054716.1 coordinate 1,652,903, forward strand.
CCTTCGGATCGAAAAGGCTTTGAGCTTATGTCTAAAGAAATTATCTGTAATCTGCCCTATAAAATCATACATTTTTATTATGTCACGAACCCCCTTTTCCTATTTTCAACAATTAATCCTACTTATAATTATTAAATATCTCAACAGTTAACTGTATCAATCACTTTTAATATTTCTTGCTTTTTAAGCCAGTTTTTCCTGGGTATTTAATATTAAGGGCTTTGGTTTGAAAAGTAAATACCCAGATATTTTCAAATATTCCTGATAAAATACAGAAGCGATTCGTAATTTCTGTATTTAAAGTTGGTGATTTAATAAAATTAGAAGATTTCAGGTAACCTAATACCAGGAAACTAAATGCACTGTTTACAGGTCTTTACACCATGTTAAGTTAATTGTCACATGTAACTTTTGAAATCGATTAACCAAATCAATATAAACAAGGATGTTGAATGACAATACATGCCACATCATCATAACTGTTAGTGTTTTTATATAAGCTGTAACTATTATCCTTTATTTGTGATATCTTCTCTCTGTTCTTTTATGTTACCGTCCAGCAAGTAACAAGTGTCAATGTGTAAAATTTTTATTTTACCCTTTTTAATTATGTAACTAATATTGTAGAAGCAATAGGTAATGTGGTAATAGAAAAACTAAGTTTGTCTGAGGCAACCTTTGCAGTCTTGACTGTCACGTGTGAAGGATCGCACACTCCAGTCGAGTCTTTTTTGGCTAGGGGGGGGGGGGGGGTTTGGAAAATTTTGGGGGGTATTAGATTTGGGAGGATTTTTATTAAATTTATTTAATACCAGGATTGATTTTCAATCATGGTCGGGGGGAGGGGTAGAGTTGATTCAAGCGTTGGGTATAAAAGTGGGCTTTCCCTTTCCGTTGGTAAACCAAGTTTAATTACGTGTGAGAATTTAAGAAGTCTACGCGCTAAAAGTTAGTCTGCCAGACTTCTGCAATATGAAAAATTAACACTGTGTTCAACTGCACCACCGCTCTCTATCCATTTAGATTTTTTGAGAGGCGTGGATTCTCGGATATGCGTTGATCCCTACAAAATGCAGCTTGATGCCTTCCCTGCTCTGCATCGTATTATCAATAGAGAATAAATTTGAGTTCTAAAATGCCTTCTGTCTCTGCCAATAGTACTAAATAACTTAAGCCTGTTTGGATGTATCTCGAAAAAAAAATCAAGCCTAGTATATATATATATATTATATCAGAACATTTACTTTTTGTATCATTTCAAATCTTTAACATGTAACATATTTGTAATAGAGAATCGGGATACAAAAGCATAGAAATATATCTAGATAATCAATATTTACAAAAACACTGCATAAAATAATATTTATGTATAAATGAGTTGTTGAATTTTTACTCATATTTTTTCACTCAGTTATTCATTGTGATTTAATTAAATTCCGATGCACTCGTAACTATAAATTTTAGAATCTTATAATTTATATTGAAACTGAAAAAATACCAGAAGTGTCCATAGCAAGCTAAGAAGTTTTAAATAAATACATAAAATGGAATGGAATTTTTTTTATTAATTAAAATACTTTGTGTTTTAAAGAAAACTTTGACTCAGCTCTTTGATTTCAATAAGCTTCCCATAAATAATTTATTTGGAATATATGAAGTATTTTTATGTTTAAAGAATTGTAATTCCTAAAATATAAGCCTTAATGTATACTAATAAAGCAACTTTTTTTTACACATATTAATTTAATTATCTTTCCATAAGTATTTTATATTTTAATGAAACCAGTTTACTGAAAACACACTAAAATATTCTCCCTTTTCTCTGTCAACTATTGAAATATCATTAAAGACGATTCAGAGCTATAAATAATAATAAAATGATCATCCTTATCTCTACTTGTTTAACTTTAATGTTTATAAAGTTAATTCTCTTAATTAAGGTGGCTAACACTTATAAATTCAAGTAGTTTTGAAATATGAGCTTGCTTTATCTTACCAACAAGCGTTGAACAGTATCATAATTATTCAAATTAAGAAAGGAAAACAATGATACCTGAAAAAGCATTTAAATTTTACACTTAATGTAAATGCATTAAAATTTTTAATCTTTATTGAAAGAAACGACTGAATTTTTTTTTTGTTCCTCACACGCAAACTATATTAATTTCAATATAATCAACAGTGTCTTCATCTCTATACTAGGAACAAAATGTATTTCTCCTACAAGTTTCTGTAATGACATTTAATAGTTTTATTCTTCCGTATCGCAGGATAGTTAACTTAAAATAAAATATTCCTTTCACTTAGCTTCGCTAGACAAATAAATATTTATATTATTTTACACAATGATAAGAATTATGAACTTAGTAAATTCAGATAAATTATTTCTAATGAAACCTCGTTTATCATCATACAATTAAATAGATTACAGAAGAGAAGTTTAAACTCAAACTCTTGTATTGTATTCTCAACACAATTTAAAAAACAATATTTTAAATTCACCAGTGTATCCATGACAGTCTTGAATCTGCTTAATTAAAACTACAATTTAAGTATTTATGATTTTAGTGATGATGCATCGTGTTATTCGCGTGTACTATTATGGTAATACTTTTATATTTCATTACACAACATCAAAATTAGATTACATCAAAGGTGTATCGTTTCGAGACTTTACCTGTCACACGAATTCTTATTGTGCTAAAAATGTAATATGAATTATCATCTCAAATACGATATTGCTGGATAAGAATATACATTTTACAAGTAAATATATTCAATTGGAGAGCTAGTGATGTCACCAGTTAGAGCTTTGATTTCCCTGAAGATTCTTTGAGCTAAATATTGAAGATAGCAGCTTGATAAATATAATTTAGCCTCAAATATTCTTACGTGAAGTAGCTAGGGAGTTAGAATAATGAGATACTCGTATATTGCTATGCCTATCGCCAAGAGCCATCGTGTTGCTGTAGTTCTGAAATTACGTTCTTTCATACAAAATCCAAATGGTAAAATCTCTGATTCTATAATATAATTCCATATCAATGAAAAACCAGTTAATTTCGAGCAGGACTTTCAGCACAATGGAATATAAGTTTTTCAAGGATCTCCCAAGGATATCAAACTCCAATATCATTGCGTAGTGATATAAATTTAAACCCAAGCTAAACCCCTAAACCAAATTAAATTCACGATGCTTAGTGTTATTTTGAGAAATGCTGCAAGTAGAAATTAAGGATCTCGAATTTTCGGAAAAGATAATTAGTATCTAAATTGATTATCAGAAATAATGACACAATATTCACTTTATTAAATATCGATTAAATTTTTTCCATAAGTGCAATAATTCATATTTCAGATTACATGCCACACAGTCATATGTACATTCCTTATTGCGTATGTTAAGAAATTATAAAATCTGTAACGAATTTGTACATTTCTGTGGAAGAAAACATAATATACAAACTTTAAGCATATGTATATAAAATGGATCGGGAAACACTTTCCGTACTATTTGCAACTTTAAAAATTAATCTAAATGTTATTATGAACTACTCTTTTTCTTAAAAGTGAATAACGTATCTGTTAAAATATTATAAGGTCACCTTAGAATATTATATATAGAATTCACATATTATACATCATTTCAGAATTGTTATAAAAGGTACGAGTTAGTGTTTCATAACTACATTACCTAGGAAGTAAAGATGCAAGCTTTCATTGTGTTATTCACGGTTCATTTGAAGATGCCGCTGGGTTAAGAATTATTAGAAGGCGACGTGAGAAAAAAATGTAATTTTATAAAGATTCTGATAAATCTTAAAGATAAATCATTTGCATAAGGAAATCATCTAAAGCTGCCATTCAAAATATCATATTAGAAAAGATGATTCTAACAAAATAAAATGATCTCTAAGGAACATATTTGACAAGAACTTTCTAAAAAAGGTCTTTCGATTCGTAAAATTTTGGATTGTTTCCGAAAAAACACTTCACATATCTCAGAATAGTAGAATCTTAAGCTGAATGATAATACAAAATTTATGAAAATGGAGGGGAAAAAAGCATGAAAGTTACTAAAACATAATCAAGATGAAAGACTGAATTGGGCTAAATATGTCCTTTCATGGAACGATGAGTGGAAACAAAGCTGCTGAGTTTATATTTTCTGATGAAAAGATATTTAGTCTTGATTATCCCAATTGTTACAAACATAATTGGCAAGACTTCAGGAAGGAATCGAGAGAATGTTTCAGTCGAAAAATGGGAGAAGGATCAGTAATGGTTAAGCAACCTTTAGTATCATGATGAATTGTACGATTTACAGTAAATTTCAGGCCGAATGAACTCTGCAAAATATCAAACTACGTTATATGATCCTCTGATGCCATTCGGGCGTTTATTAGGTAGTTCAAACTAATTATTTCGGTAGGGCAATGCTTTTTGCCATACATATTACTTCTTGTCATTCCACCCAGAAATAGTTTAAAAAAGAAAAGGGTGAGGGGAGTAATGTTTGGCAATGCTTAAATCAAAGTCCAGATTTGAGCAGTGGGGAAACCCTTTGGGTACATTATGTCGTAAAATTTGTGCTAAGAAATTTTTTATCATCTTTTGAACTAGAAGTAGCCATAGCAAAATAATGGCATAATATTTCTGAAACTGTACTTAATAACTTGGTAATTTCTTTGAGAAACAGAGCGTTAATATTTTTGTTAATTTTGCAATGTACTACATATGATAATTATTAAAGCCTAATTATAATAAATATGTTGTATTATCATATTTCATTTGTTTTTATTACATTCGAAACCTTTTATTTATTTCATAGTTATCAAAATCGTAATGGTCTTTGGTCTTATAATTTCTTACGGACTATAGTGAATGCGGCGGAATCTATTCTTAAATGTTGTTTTCTTGCACATATGGCATATGAATAAAAAAAGAGTAATTGACACATTAATCTCAAAAAAAATTTCCAAATTATTTTATATTATAAAAAATGGTAACGAAAAGCAAAAAAATATATTTCACTTCAAAATTATGTTTGTATGCAGTTACATAACAAACATTAAAGTTGTGTTTTTTAATACGAATAAAATAAAAATTATGTTATCATGATCACTGAACTTTTTGTTTCGTCCAACAGAGATTGAAATTGTATTAATTATTGTGCAAGGCTTTTTTTAAACGCATCTTGTATAACTTGATCCACAATTCTTCAGAAAAGGTGAAGAACCGTGACATCATTAATTAAAGACGTAAACATTATGGGACGCAAACCGTATATAATATAACAGTTACCCATAGTAATATAATATCAAATATTATTTATATATTCTAAAAATTTCTTATGACAAGAAGTAATAATATTTTGTCATGTATAACTATAAATTTATTATTTTCAGAATTGTAATTAAATGACCCATGTGAGCCTTTATGAACATCCAGGTTAAAATTATTATTATATAAGTTATTGATTTCATCCTATACAGTTAATCATATATATTCTTCAAAAAAATATTTATACAAGAGCAACTTAAATTCGTATAGAAACCGATTTTTTTTACTTCGAACATTATCTTTTTTTAAAAATAATGTACGCCTTAAAGATAAATCACGATTTAAAAAATTAAACCTCCTTTTATGTTATTTCTTTACGTTAACTTATCATTTTTCTTAATTAACTTGCATTTTATGCAAATTTTCTAATGCCAATTTAAACTTTATACTTATCTCTTTTCAAAAAAAATTCGTAGAATGAAATATATTTTCACAGCATTTTATGCTTAAAGCAATTTTTTTTTCAAAATTACTTTCTTTTACGTAGTCAAATTTATCAGATGTCACAACTGATTTTGAGTGTTATAACTCGTGATTTTTTTCTTAAAAAAGCATCTAATAAAACTAAAAATTTTCTTACTTGACGTGTGAAAACTATAAAAAAGAATTAGAGATAAAAAAAATTCTAGCAATCTCTAACACTAAAAGATATTTGAAATATTTTAATTTATTTCAAATGATAATAAATATATAATGTAATTCATTTGTAATAAAAAAAATTGTATACGAATTTGAATTTAAAAAAATGAAATTTAAATAAAAGGGTTATGCAAAACATTTCATACATATGTTATCTGTATCTTTAAAATGATTTCCAAAAGGATAAATATATTTTCAATATTAATAATAATACACTTGTAAAAAGTATTATTTCTAGCAACATGTTAGCATTAAAAGTTGTTGTAACTACAAATAACTCTTTAAGATAAGATTTGTCTTATTTATCTTTCATACACGTTACTGTAAATTTTCGAAACAGTAAACAGTTTGATCCTCAGTAACGTTCTTCAGAAAGAAAAACTAGTTATTACGTATGCATTTTAGTATAAAGAGCTCATAAACTTCAGTTGAAAGCAGTAATTGATGATTTCATTTATGGTGAAGTTATTGATGAAAGATTAATATTGATCAAATTTTAAAATATTATTAAAATTAAAAAAAAAATATTAAGAAGTAAAGTTTCTTATTCATTACTAAACAGTCGATAACAAATATTGATTGATTTATAATTAAATATTCATTTCTCTTTCTCAAGAGAAAAGAAATTCTGATTTCCTTATTTTCGAAAAAAGGAGAAATTGGGAATCAATATAAGATATTCTTCTGATATAAATCATCCTACAGACTACAGTGTTTACATATTTTTTACAAATTATAAGTTAACAGTTTATTTAATTTTGATTCCTAGACTAAATTTAGTCAATGTATATTTGTATTTCTTTTTCGTCATACATAAGACAAACAAATTTAATGTCAAAACAGGGATATTAAAATCTTACAAAATATCTCTTAAACAGAAGTATTTATTGTACATATTATCCAACAATAATTAGCCTACTATCAAAAAAAATAACCATATATTTTGCGTTACAAAAAATAAGAGAGTACATGACACAGCTTTCTGCACATTAGAATCTACAATTACTTATATTAAATTTCTTTCCCCTGTTTAATTATTTTACGTGAGTGCGATGCAGTTAAGTGTTTTATCTTAAATTAATATTTAGATTCTTAAATATCTAAGCTCTAAATGTAGTTTTGTTAAAGCAAAAGAGAGATGGAATTCATTTGAAAATATGCCTTATTATTTAATGGTACTCTATAGTCTTTCTTGCATTAAAATGGATCAATTTTTACACGGCTGGAAACTTTTTAATCTACCTTTTTGGGGTGTCAACTTAAATATTACTTTCTGCTTACTCTTTAATCCAAGGATTACATTTTTATCAATTTTAGAAAATGAATATTTTATAAGCTTATTCGTATAGTTTTCATGAATGAAAATATTTCCTTTTATATATTTATTTTTATATGTAAAGATTTATAAGTTTATTTCATATTTAAGCATCTAATCCTACAATAACACCTTAATGTTTCAAAACTAATTTTGTTCTAAAGTTATTTCCAGTAATATACAAAATTAGGTTTATTTTATGCTTTCAACTGAAATATGTTTTATAATACTCAAGGAAGGTACAGATTAAATAGATTTGGGACAGATTTTAAAGATCTACAGTATTTTAGTTGACATAAATGATTATTAATGTGAAGAATTAAGATCATCACAGGCTTCCAATAAATATTGGTTTGTTTTTCTACTCGAAAACGTTACGCGTACCTAGATGAGCATGCCTCAATATGCAGTTTGAAATATTTTTCCTATTATAAGCTTATAATTCTCATTAAAAATAAAATTCTTAAAAAATACTTTAGATTACATTAACATGTTAAGCACTGTTTTCTATGTAAATAGCATGTAAGAAATTTTATTTATGTTCGAACACCTTTATTAAGAATTAGGAAAAAAAATTTAATTTTCGTAGCTCGATCCTCAATAAAAAAAAGTAAATGCATCTAAACTAAAGATTCAAACTGAAGATTATCTTTATATTGTTTTGCAGTACTGAAATCAGATTACATTAAAATAAATTAATTAAAAGAAGTAGGATTTGCAATGTTCATAGACAAAAATTAATAACTTAGTGAGCATTATTTAACTTAGTAGAAGGTACTGTAGTTTTGTTTCAGAATTCCATTTGTACTTTCAACCTTTTTAACGCTCATTATAAAACAAATAAAATTTATGAATTCATTTAATTATATCACATTTTCCTTATTGATGAAGTAATATAAAAATTATGGTGCTAACAACATAAACAGGAAATATATAAATGTCGTAAACAAATTAATGGAAACTTTGAAACCTGAATTATTAATATAATGTAGAGAGAGAGAGAGAGAGAGAGAGAGATCAGCTTTAAGTATATTAAAAAGAAATAATTTGATGTTACTCATACAAGGTGTGGCTGTTAAGTAACGAGACTGACGCTGCTAGAGAAGAAGTATGTATGCTCCAAATTCCAGTTACCGACAGCTGTTTAGCATAGAGCCTTCTCTTTTTAATGAAGCGCCTCTCGCTCTTGTAAGCAAATCCGTATAACCTTCAATCCCCTTAGAGTTATTTTTTGTTTCGCTGGAAAATGAAAAGTGTAACGATAGAACAATGAATTGTTGTGAAGACTTGCATAAAACTTTGAAATACCACTGCTGAAACTTTTAATTTATTGAAAGAAGTATATGGCAATGAATGTTTATCTCGTTCAAGTAAAAAGTTTGAAAAGTTTAAGTATTATTAAGATGACCGGGAAATCGATGAAGACGATTCACTCCCAGGTTGCTTTTTCTACTTCAAAAACGGATGACAAATTGAAATTATCGTTAATCTGTATCGATCTGACCGTCGATTAAGTATTCTGCGATTGCTGAAACTATAAGAACTGGCCCAGAATCCATACAGTAAATTTTACGTTGCAATTTTAACATGCAAAAAGCGTCTTCAAAAATGGTGCTTAAAATTATCACGTTTGAAGAACAAGAAGCTGGAAAAAATGTTTGCACTGGCACTTTGAATACCATCACTAAGTTCCTGAAGGTCAAACTATTAATCAACATTTCTACCTTCACATTCGTGCTGAACGCTGTAAAAAAATAAGGATAAAACGACCCGAATTGTGGAAGTACAAGTCATTCCTAATTGTCTTTCACGAGATTTCAAGCCAAGTGCAGCATCCCAGTGTTAGAACATCCTCTTCATTCGCCAGATGATGAGTCATGTGACTTCTATTTGTTTCCTAAGGTGAAATCTAAATTAAAAGGCACAAGATTTGAGTCCATTGAAGCTGTGAAAGGGAAAGCGGCACGCGTCCTGAAAGAGCTGACAGAAAAATACTTCAAGTACTGTTCCGAATAATGGCAAGATTTTCGTGCAGCGTTGGAAGGATAGAGGAGGAGTGTATATTGAAGGTTATAATACGCTAACATACATGAAATCAAAATAAAATGTTTTAAAGCGTTCAGTACCTTTATTTAATAGCCCCATCACATAAGATAAACGTGTTTTACACCATTTTTTCTCTAAAATATATTAATTCTGCAAGGAATAAAGGCGAAAGAAATCATCCGCTCACATGTCGCTCGCGACATTCCCTTTAATGTTCTACAATAATAAGATTTGATGACTAATGGTCCCAAGACTTTACTGCATCATCTATCTCATTAAGCTAACTCATGATACATTTTTTTCTGAATAGATGGGATCACTGACTGCCCGAAACTCAAGAGACAGCACCCAGGGAAGATCGTATCAAACCTTGAATAAACGGGATCCTGTAGTACATTCAAATAAGTTTGGGCTGATTTTTGATCCTTTGCAATGAGTATTGGTTCTAAAGAATACAAAGAAACAACACCCACACACAAAATATTCAGTTCTATACTTAATAGTTTGAGCCAAACTATCAACATATAGCTTCCTTCGAAACGTCGCCAATCAAAAACTCTTCTTACGGGGGGAAACAGTGCAAGAGAGGAATATCAGAACAAATTAAATATTTCCATTCACCAAGGTTTCAGCTTTGATTCACTGGTGTAGTTTTGAGAAATTTTCCTGTTGCAACATGGCCATAAAAATGAATTTTGTGAGGTTCAGGATGAAACGTTCAACTTGAAATGAGATCTCGACTGATGTTTAAATCTGCTGTTATTTGTTCAACTGTAAATTTAAGTTTTCGGTGAATAATTCGTGCCAGGCTCACTTATCATTGTGTGGCAATATCCCGTTTCATCCACAGCTTCCCCATTTAGGATGAATATTTTTTTAATATTTGGCCATAATTTGTAATTTTTTTTCATGCCATGTTGACAGTTTAGTTTGTTATTGACACTGAAACCCTTACTAAGCGAGGGATAGTAATATTAACATTCTACAAATTGCTGAAAATTGACTATTTATATTTATATTACATAACCAGTATTTTATCATTAACTGTACAACTTATGGTAGAAAGTTGACTTCTTACCATATTAATATATATAAGGACCAACGATGCGTACATCATATTTAAAATATGTATAAGAACTTTTATGCTTCTTCTTCAGTGGATGTTTTCATTCTTTTGTCTAACATTAATTTTCTATATATAATTGAATGTACTAACATTTCTATGCATTTGTATGTAAATTTTTAAGCAATTTAATGAGTTAAGCAATATTAATTAGGCAAATGTTTCATATAAAAAGCGTTCGGTAGCATCAGTGAATTGCATCAGGAGGTATCTTCGTAAAATTCTACTTAATAATAATTATAAATCGAACACATTATTATGACATTCATATCTTATTTATTTTCCTAACTTTACGTAGACTAATAAGCGAAAATGATCTTGGAACTTGAATATCAGTTTTGTTCTTCCGTCTGTGATATTTTTCGCTAAGAGCAATAAGTTACCTATTAAAGTGATATAGCTGAATACTTGAACTAAAAAAAATGAACGAAGTAGTTAACAGTTTGATGTAGTTAAATAAGTTTCTTCTTAATAAAACTTTCTGATGACTCTATATAATTCATTAATTACTGAAGGATTATATATCATATTACTTGCGCATGATAGTGTACATTATTATAATATGCAACTCTATTAATTAATGTGTGTTTTATATATCACTTTACAAAAATGCATATCAATTTTTGTAATTTAAGAATTGTTTCAAACTTGCGTAAGGCTTTGCAAACGTTTTAATGAATAATTTTAATTTGGATCACAAGTATCAAACTAAATTTCATAAAACTGCTTAACGTTCTATTAATTAATTAAAATGTTTGTAGACATATACAAAGAATATGGTGACATAACAGAAGAGCAATACTTATTAGTAACTTAAGTACTTCTTTAAAAGTTTATTGCAAAGTGCTAAAAATATATTTTGTGGACAGTAAAATTTTTTTAAATATTTTAAAAAAGACATTGGCTTAGATCTTCACTTCTAGTTTCTAAACTTGTCACCTAAGAATATGTTTTTCAATATATATGAAATAATACGTATTTAGTAATGACAGATTAACAACACATTTCACATTTTTTTTTTCAACGACATTCTAAAATGCTATTTTATTCGTCTTTATATAATGGTTTAAATTTTTAAGAACGAAATTCATTTTCTTTTGTTACTGTTCCTTAAGTCAAATAACACAAAAAAAATCTGTCGGAGAGATTTTCACAAAAGTTATTTTAATCACAATGCGTGCGTGATTTTTTTAAAAAATAATTCAACAATGTTTTTCTATAAAGCGTGATAAAATTAATTAATAGTGGTCAGTTTCTTTGTAGAATCATATATTAAAAATGTATTAAGTTAATAAACAATGTTGTTTCTTACATTTTAATTTGAAAGTATTTTGTAACTTGATGATTCTGAGATGCTTAGTTTGGTAGATTTTCAACATGTAGAAAGGTATGAAAATATTGTTGAGCATCTTGGTACAACATATTGGTAAAAAATACACGCGCATTTTGAAAAAAGGATCTGAAGTATCACTGTCATTAAAACTGTTTTTGTGTATATCTTAATCCAGATCGATTGACTGATTGGTTTTATTAACGTAGCAGTACAAGCAACATGAGGGCTATTCGCAATATACCCAAGGGGACCGATCTCACACAAGGGGTATAGAGCTACAAACCGGACCCCCAGAAGACAATCACCCTCGTACTCAGCCTTTATTGATAAAAGAACATAATATATTACATAATTTCGAAATCAAAAGTAATAAAGTGTGCAGAAATGAGACATGACAGGAATAAAACAGAAATGTATATGGTACAGAGCAGAAAATGTACATGACAGGAATTAAAAAAAAAACTAAAAGTAGAATTTTTTTGCAAAAATAAGATGTATAATAGGCTAAATGGCACAATACAAAAACGTCCACAAACTCATGAACAAAAATGAAGTATTAGACAAAAAATATACATATATACAAGGTATACAATTGTAACTATACAATAAAGAAAATTGAAGTATTAAGAAATTAAAACAATTAAGAAATGTATTAAGAAATTAAAACAATTAAGAAATTTGGTGAGTAATTTTACGAGCCGTAAGAATACAGGATTTAAGCTTGAAATTCAAGTAAGGATTTTCACACACAGACTTCAGCCAAATAGGTTTCACTTCAACAATAGAGCAGTTCAAATAATAATCCCTGATAAAAAGGGAAAGAGGAAACGTAGTGGTCAGCATCAACAATAGAGCCACAGGAACATAAATTGGTGACTGAGGACTCTTGGCGAGGAACTTCGTAATTTTAAGCATCTGTAAAGTAACGAAGGCGACACCTCAGATTGCACATCCCTCTCTTAACTTCCACACCAAGTCAATAGGAGGACTTTGAGCCTCAAGAGATTTAATGTGCATAAGTCCCGGCTGCACGGCGTGTCCTTATGGCATTAGGTTCGAACCCAATATTCGATAAAGACTGCCGGTCGTGAGTCCGCGACCATAACCGCTAGATTTACGCGGCCACCACTCTAATTTAAACTTGGTATATTTTACAATAGTAAAAAATCCAATTCTATATTATTATATAAAACTATAAATTCTTTTTTTTTTTTTGTTATTCACCATCCTTAAATTTAGAAACATTTGATTGATATGTAATTTTTCATTTTAATATCTTACTTCCTATTAGAGTTTTATTGAAATGCTTTGCATAATAACATGTGCTTTTACTTAATGAATCCAAAATATGATGTTAATATTCCGATGTTTGTATGTTTAAAAATGGCCCACGTCTGGTTTCTTATATTATGTTACAATAGGATGTTACAGCTTTAAATATTTTCTATTAGATTGTGTGAAGCTTCATATGTACTATTATCAGCACTGATGAAAGGTAAACTTGCTTGTTTTCTTGTAGGTAGGACCGGAATACGAAACTGAATATTCAACCACACGACACGCTGATGGATTAGAGACTTCAAGCTTGGGTCTCAAGTTCGTGGTAACGAGCAAGCACTTTCTTAATGGAAATATGAAGCTCAAATGCACGGCTACAATTTCCCGCATCTACACCATGAGTAATGAAGAAATGGTATTTGGTGGACGACAGCAGACATCGGGACTCCATATTAGCGAGAACATGAGTCGCAGTAAGTAGTTCTCGAGTTTTTTTCTTAAAAAAAAACTGGTTTCTAGTATCGGTTCCTACAAACACTAAAAGATTATTGGAGTATTACTTAATATTAATAAAGTATTGCTAAATATTATATTAGAGAACTTATTAAAAACATAGGTGGATTTATTAATTATTTGGCATTAAATTAATGGTTTAAATAAGATTCCAATTACTTTAAACAGTCCTGGCTTACTTGAAGTATTTGATTTATAGTAAATTTTGGTAACAGCTGGGTTTTTTTATACTTGAAACTGTCGTATTAAATGTAAATATTGAATTATATTGAATTGTATGTCTAAATGAGAATTAAACATATAAATGTTGGTATAAATAAGTATATAGAACAAATAAATCAATAACGGCAAAAAATAATTAAGTGATACATAAATATTCCTATATAATGTAATATTTTTTTTATTTAAAACTGCTCTAATTGAGAGATATTATGATAAACGCTGCATAGCTTAAATATACTAAAATATATATAAATAAATAAAATTACTTTAATTAATTGAATTTTTTGTTTTAATTCAACATTTTCTGCTTTGCACTTAGTATTTTTGATTTTAGAGAATTTTGAAGATTTTTGAGCAATGTAAGAAATCCACATTAGGAGAAAGAGTGAAGAAGAAAGTTGACTTTATATCACCTAATTTTTTAAGAGGTGTTTAACGTATTTGAATAATGTGAATGAAATAACGTGCATTTATTTACTAAATGTTAGAACAGTAAATATTCAAACATTTCTATTATTTAAAAACACTAGTCGCGGAAGAATCTAAGATAAATGCTAGTAATTATTTTGTCTTTGAGTAATTTCTACTTTCATTCCTATCAATTTTTTAATTAAGTAAGTTGCATATGGACAAATATTTCAGCCTTTTCAATATCGTGTTTTAAAAATTTAATTTTTTTTTACCTCTTTTTATTACTTATAGTTTTATTTAATGAGTATTCCTATAAAACAGATAAATTTAATATTTGAAAAGTTTTGAGCTTAAGAACATTGTTTTCAAACTTACAAATACAGGTCAACTGGAATAGAAAGGGTTTTAATAAGCGGAAAAATGTCCTTGAATCATGTTTCTGTTTATTCATTTTTTAAAGCTTAAGCTATTATGTACTTTTAAGTAAGAATTTCCTCATTCTATACTCCTGAACTTACCTTTAGTACATTAATTTATTTAAAATTTTAAAATATAACAAAGTCTACAAAATTACAATATGCTAAGCCTTATGAATCAAAATTCCTGTCACTATGGAAAAGTGAAATTCAAATGATTTAACCACTCTTTTTTTATTATTAAATTATTCAAAACACTAAAACTGAATTTCACAGTTAAGCGTTTACCCGAAACGTGATAGTTATTTCTATAAGGCTTGATAGTAATTTTCATAAATTGACTTGGATCTTTCCATTTAAACTGGAATCTGTATGTGTTTGAAAAACCTGTATATGTTGTCATTCCTGGAAATTTATTTCTTTATAATATTGATAAAAATAACGAGACAAAATAAATAAATGCAGTGTGATAAATCATTACGTTAAATTGTAACAGTTTTTGAATCACTCTTCTCATCTAGACACATCCAATAAAATTTCAACTTCATTTTATTTGCACTGATATCTGATGATATCTCATTCCATTCAGACACAGTAAAGATAAATCAGATAAATTTAGTTTTCTTGAGAATAATACTTTAATTTTTCGAAAAAATGTAGTGAAAATAATAAAATATAACTTCCATCAAATATTTTAATTTTAATCCTTAGTACTTTTTGAAACATAAACAGTTTCATATTAACCACTTAAAAGTTTTTATGCCATGTTATGCCATAAAATGAGTATATTTCTGCAACACTATTTCTTATTCCAATGGATTTTATAAATTCAAGTTGGTGGTCAAAACGATTATAGATATTGAATTTACGAAATTACGCTTATATTTTTATTTACAAAGAGAAAATTAAAATTTTATTTAAAGTTGGGTTTTTTTGGAGTAAAAGTCTAACTGGAAAGAACATTTTACAAAAACGAATGTTGGAAAAGAGAATAAATTTTTACTTTAATTACATTTGATATCCTTTTAAAATTCAGCTTTTGTATGGTAAATTTTAAGACAATGTGACAAACATAGTCCATCCAAAATTTCTATTTTCTAATTACTAGGTAGAATTGATAACAAACTTTCATAGCTACCAGAAACATTTTTAGTGAAATTTCAGACTCGCTATCAGAACCTATATCAGGGCTGTATACTGTTATGAGTCTCTCATTCTTCTTTTATTTTACCTCCGAATTATAAAACGATAGTGTTTGCAGTGTTTGATACACTGAGCTAGAGAAAAAAAATTCGTCATTTCTTCCCGCATGAAAAAAACAGTAAAATATCACCTAGAAACCGTTTTAAACGTGTTTTGTAATCCTAGCTTTACTATACAATCCATATCCATTTACCAGAAACATTACAAATTAAAGAAGTGAAAAATACGAGAAAACTAGTGGATTAGAGTAGAAAAGTATGTTGTTCGAGCCTTGTTTGAGTTTTTTTTTTCACTTAAATTTGAAATCATTCATATTATTTTCGGATAAATGTTTGAAATGAGAGAATTTATTAGATAAATTATGATTTCTTTAAAATAAATAGATAATTATATAAACCAGACATATATATGCCTTTGGGCTAATAAACTGTTCTTGAAAAGATATAATTCCTATTAAGTACTCAATTATGTTATTGAAAAGAAGAAACTGAGGATTTTTTACAGATTTCTAGATAATTTCGTTGAACATACTTATTTTTTTTTAATTCTAATGCCATATGTAATTCAAAATTATCCTTTCGTGAAAGCGAATGAAACGATCAAACAATAGTATTACATTGAGTAATTCTTCATATATAAGGATTACATCCGAGTCAAATGATAGACTTAAAAATGCTAATGTTACTAGTAACGGAGTTCTGAAAATGGTATTTAAAAAATGTACTCTAACTTATACTAAATTATAGGAGCTATTAGCGATGAGCTTCATAATTTTGTGTTGTGGTCAGCAACGAGAACAAATTTTGATATAGTAATTCTCCCCTCCTAACTTCCATACTCCACCATGTGATGACTTCAAGATCCAATTAATTTATCGTGAAGAAGTCCCTATTATTCACCCTCCCCCGTTCCTATATGGTGGAAGTGAGGCTAAAATCCCCCACTTGGTCATACTTCTACCAACCTGTTCCAGGTTCAAAATTTGATTAAAAATTGTGGTAGGTCTTATAAAAATAAAATCAAATATTGAATAATTGGTACAGAAAGTAATTTTTTATCATTATAGAAATTTTTTCTTCTATCAGATTCAATATAAAATGAAAGTACGTTTAAGGATTCCATTTTTTTATTCTTCAAATTGGTGTTGAATCAGTTCGTGACTTTTTAGCATTTGCCTACTTTTTTTATTATTTAATTTTCTTTAAAAAAATTTCCTGGTTACAAAAAACCAGCCCTTTCGATATTTATGCGCAAAATTAGATCACGTAAATAATGTTTACGGGATATTAAATTCTCATTCATTGTTTGGAGTTAAATTGATATTTTTTTAAGCAATGTGATGAAAAACCACGTAATTTCTTTTTCAATTTTTTTTTCTGGTTGCTTCTGTTATTAGATATTCATGTGTGGGAGTTAGAAAAGAAGAAAATTTTCAAGAGGCAAACCCACGCATGTAAAACTGTAAAATCAAAAAGGCGTCCTGAGCATTTCATGACTTTTTAATACTTTAGTGTTCCATAAAATTAGGGAGCAGCATGTGTTCTAAGAAAATTAGTTCAATTATGTATAATGCTAAATAGCAAATCCTGTTTTTTGTAAGACCCCAAAGGAATAATAACTCTGGCTAATAATCCAATGATTTGTTTTTTTTAAAAAAAATAGGTCTTCTAATTGGAAAGTTAAAAGAATTTGAACTTTATTATTAACAGTTCAGCAAAGTTTCCACCTTTTCGTTGTTTTTACGGAGGTTAAAGAGAAAATGGGTTGATTTATTTATATGATATTGTTTTCTTTTCCTTTTTCATAGTTCGTTAAATCCCATCAAATTCAGAAGTATTTTAAAAATTTAAAATTAAAAATAAAAAAAATAACTACGTAGGTGATTACGTAGGAGTAACCAGTCTTTCTAAAAGAGAATTACATTGGTTAATACGTAAAATTCAAATAATCAAATAGATTTCATTACGAAATGTTCGGAATTATTAAATTATGTTTTACTTACTAATAGTATTTAAGGTTAAAAAATATATGCGCGTTAACTTCCACATTGATTAATAGTTTTCTACAGGGCAAAAGGCAGCGCAATTTTCAAACTCGAGCAATAATTATTTTCTAAAAATAGATCAAATGTCAAAAGCAACCGAAAGTTCATTCATAATGAAAGAGGCGTGGCCTTATGTAGTCATCAATATGCACCCAATGGGTTCTACCTCTTTTGCTTCAGACAGTAGAAGAGCAATGGATGGTAAATGAAGTCCGCTGATGTCACGTAGCATCCTAACTGCGGTTAATGTTACCACAATCACTCAGTTCCACTTCTATAGGACATGTTATTAATAGGCAGAAGTAAAAAAAACTTGAGAGAAAAATGATTAATTAACTTTAGCATTTCAAGTCAATAAAATCAATTATATTTGACGACGTAATTCAATAGTTTTATTTAAATCGTGTATTTCACTTAACTGGCGTATTAACTCACATGTGCTACATATAAGATGATTTATGCATATTTTAGAATTCAGTTGAAATTAAACGTGTCAAGTTTGAGCAAAAGATAACAAAATAACCCTCATATTTGCAATATTTAGTATTAAATACTTTATTTTTTTTCAATTACCATTGAACCTTAAGTTCTAGAAAGAAAGGCAAATTTGTTGTGGACATCATGTTTAAGTACTATGAAAATTTAAGCCATAAGTAATTTGCAATGAAAATTTAAGCCATAAGTAATTTTGAAGCACTGAAGTGGGATGTATATTAAATAAAATTGCTTAAATTTTTTTTATTGAAAACAGAAATGCATTTAAAAATTCAATACATGTTAATTCAACAGTATATGAAATTATTATTTACATTAATACTTTAAATAAAGGTTAAATTAGAGAGTTAGAAATGGAGCAAGTAAAATTTGATTTAAGTAAGGAAATAAAAAAAAAACCTATTAATCTAATTTACTTGTCAAAAAGGGGACAGTTTTGTTTTTACATTTGGTTTCAATTATATTGCAAAAAAAGATAAAATAATATGCTTTTAGATAGAAAATTATATTCATACTAGTTGTACTTTCAAGCAAATGATCTATAAAAAATTTTATCCTCTATCTATGGTTTCAGACTTTAGTTTAGATAAACTTAATGGTTTATTTATTTAATTTGATTTATTGATTCTTATTTATACAATATTGATATTTAAAAAAGCCCTTAAATTTAATAAATAATTTTAGACGCATAATTTATAACTATAATAATGGTAAAGAATTGCAGAACTAATATGCTTGTAATTGAAAGGAATATGAAGAATGTATAAATGAAGAGTACCAACATGTGATTACTGGTAATATAAATATAGTTAGAGATAAAAATCTTGAAGAAATTAGGAATGAAGGTACAGGTTAAAGAATTATAAATTCTAATAATAAGAATTATATTAAAAGAAGAATTAATTAAGACGTTGATATATATATATATATATAATTTTTAAAAATATTAGCTACATATATATATTAAATATAATTTATCTATTGAAGTATTCGAAAATCATAAGTTTTATATTAATAAGGAGTTTAAATATTTTATTTTTATGGTTAAAGATCGCAATAAACCTTAAGATCTAAAAGATTATATAAAAAAATTACAAGACGAATTCATTGTTTATTACACTGATAAGGTCCATGGTAATTATGCCATTATTTGCAAATAACTTTATGCAAATATGAATAATAAACATCTGACAATAACGCTTTAATTAAAATTAATAATACTGATAGAGAAATAATGAATAGAATTAAGACTTTATCCAATAAAAGGGTCTTATAATGAATAAAATTTAAATTTCATCATATATTTTTAACACCAAAATATCATAAAGCACCCATTAAATTTAGAACTGTATAATTAACGGTTTCAATTCTTTCACAGCTAAAGTTGGTAAAATGTTATAAAATAATATAGATAGTTTGGATAAAACTACTTTCAATAAAATAACTATGAAACTATTTAGTTATATAAGAGATAAAAATATTTACAATATTTATAATTATTACTTTAAAGATTTGTTTAATTCAATCGATTTTGAAGATTTAAATAAACTTATTTCAGATAATTTTGAAGCACTAAATATTGATGGTTTTATTTTTTAATAGAAATTTAAATTTCTTATTAATATAATCCTAAGTGAAAATTACAGTGGTTATAATGGAAAGAACTACATACAAAGTAAAAACATACCTCAAGGTAGCTTTTCTAATAACAGTCTTGTTAGTAAATATTTACATTCTTATGAATATAGTTTTTCGATCATAATAATTTCAAATTGCTCAGATTTTTAGACGTTCTAATAATTTTAAAATTAATTTGAACTCAGAAGTTTAAACTTGGTTTATCTTTTCATCCTCATCATTTAAATTTGATTTAAACTAATATATGCTCCTATGAAACAGATTCTTAAATGTTAATTTATTAATTGAGAAATTATGATTATTAGTAACATGCATGACGAAAGAGATAATCATCGTTTCCAAATTAATAAAATTCCTTTCTTTGAAAGCAATTTAATTTTAAATATATATATACAGAAATATTTTATTTTACTTTTTTACTTAGAAATATCAAATTAGTTAATATACCTTTAAGTGTGAAAAATAATTTAAATAATTTCTTTTTCACTTGGGCTAAAATTGATTATCCAATTATTAATTTTTAAAGAGAAACTTAAGATATAGAAACAATAATATTGGTTAATTATAAATTTTATTTTTTGTGTGTATTTTGGGATTATAACTTTTATGACAATTTTTAATTAATATTTTTTATGATTTTCTTTTATTTTGATTAAATTTTAATTTAGTTTATTATCTTTTTATCCTTTCCCCTATTTTTAATATTTTAAAATTTATTTATTCTTTTCTTTTCGATTTTTTTTTAATTTTAATTTAATTAAATCTAACTTTTAACTAACTAATTTATTTTATTTTTCATTTATTTTTTCTATTTATTTATATATATTTTATTTCTATTTTTGTTATTAATTTAATTTAATTTTTTTTTATTATTTAAATGCTTTATCAAAAAAAACTTTATTTCAGATTTAGTTTGAGAAATAGTTTCATAGATAACGTTGCTTTAGTTTTATTTTCTTGTACATTTGAATTTCACCAACTGTTTAAGTCTTTTACGATTTCCTTTTGTAAATTTATGACTTTGTAAGTTTTTTAATTGCATTTTAATCTCAATATGCCATGTAAGTTGTGCTGGCTTTTGATTGGTTATTTCTAGTGTGTAATGTTGGCATTCTGGCGACGTTTAAAAATTGATTTTTCTAGAGTTGTGTATTGGCAATTTCACAATGTTTAGAAGTTTCTTTCCTTCACGTGTGAAGTATATGCGGTGTTTTGATACAAGCTTATTTTTGACACAATTTTTTATACTTTTTCAAGTATTTTTATGACTTGAAAGGAAGTATTCAAAGGTATTAAACATGAGTAATTTTTTTTTTCATAATTTAATTTGTTTCCGTTGTGTAAACTTCTAAATTTGTTTTTAATTCTTTGTATTCCTGTATTTAACATTCATACTCGTGGAGTGTTATACTCGAAAATTTTTGATTCTTTTTTTCTTATGCTTTTATAGTTCTTTTCTTACACTTTTTATTTTTAAAGACTGTTTTTTTTTTCTTTTGTGTGTTTTTCCTTTTTATTTAACTTTGTAGATTGTAGTTTTCAGAAAATTTTCAATTTGCGTTTTGGGAGATAACTACTTCTAATAATATATTTTGTTGATGTGGTTAGTTTGGTCTATAATTCTGCAATAACCTAAGTTAATACTTTAAGGACTGTTACAACATTCATTATATTATTCTGCATTTATATCTCTCCAAAAAAAATTTTGTTTTTTAAATTTCCAAATTTTTCAAATTTAATAGAGAGAGAAATTTTGAAACTTTTACTAAAGCTAAATGATTTGGCAGGTTTATATACAGATCTGCTATTTTGTAGGTATTTTTCTGTTAGATTAGCTCAAGAAAAAAATTGATTGGACTTTAAAAGAACTTACTCTTGGGAAAAACACAGATAAGCTTATAAACGAATATATATATATATATAATACGTTTATTTAATATAAAAGAATAAAAATGTGTACACTATTTTCAAATTGAACTACAATGCCATCACTTTTATCAGTTTTGTGCCTGGAAGAATCTGAACAGACACCTTATCTTTTTTTCTCTCTCTCACCTCAAGACACAATCACATCCAGCCCATGTCAATCTTAGCCGACGTTTCGACTCGGAGCCTGTCTCCAATCTAACTGCTCTCTTGTTATAAAAAGTGCAGTTTGAAAAAAAAAAAAAAGAAAAAAAAATTCTTGTATCGCCATTTATGAGATAATCATACGATACATCTATCACAATACTAATCATTATGATAAATTAAAAATCCTATAACTCGTACATCGTCGAATATCACTGACCTGAGTGATAGATTTGTTTACAATAATTGATTAAATTTCAGAAATTACACATGAAATGATGAATTGCTTTCACAGCACAGACAGCGTATTCAATAATAAAAATTAACAAACAACTTTCCAGAGACTTCTCAGTTGACTTTTGATAATTTTCATAAAAAAATGCTTCCAAATATTTGACAAAAAATAAACATAATATGTAAATTATATCAAAATAGGTTTAAATGTTCAAAATATTGGAGTTGTGAATATAAAATATAATGAAAATAATAGAATGTTAGGATTAAATACACTGGGGAATTCCTAAAAATATTCAAATGAATAATGAGAACACTCATTTTGTATATATATATATATATATATATATATATATACAAAATGAGTCGTAATTATATATATATATAAATAATTACGACTTACAAAAATTATACTAAATATAGCACAGCTAAGAATTAATGAAAAACAGGGTTAAAGAATATAAATATTGCGCTTAATCATTTGAGACCATTTCATCATGTCGATTGATGTGATTGTTACATTTGAAACTCGATGGTTACCTACTTTTATGACTTTTTACCTATCTCTAGAGTTTACTCTGGTAATCTTGTATCTACGATAAGAAATAAGACTTAGTTTTTCAATATTTTTCCCATTTTTTTTTAATCGCGACTGAGTCGTTTATTCGGTATTGATGATCTTTTTTTCTGTTTTCTATCATAAGTTTTCTTATTTTCAGATTAAATCTTCTGGATATTTTCCCTCGTTTTTCCATTTTTCTTTTCCAGTTACAAATTATTTTTAGTAGATAGCAATTGTGCTTTTCATGCAATATTTTTAATACCTCATGAAGAGTTTCACAGGTTTTCTTGGAAGTATCTAATTTCTTTTTAACCATAATAATTTTAGAATCCTTTTCTTTCTCTTCTATTAACATCTGAACCATCCTTTCTAATCTTTTCACAACCATATTTACTCAAAACATAAATACTTTCTTCTAGTTATTTTTATCTTTAGATGTGACAGCAAATTTGTTTCCGCAAACTCTTTTGTTTTTTCTTCAACCGAAACACCTCATTTTGTTTTCTTATCTGTGCCTTTTCGTTTTCGGGGATCGGATGGGATATCTACATTGACCAGGCTCTTTTCTTATATTTATTAAGCTCTACATCAATCTTTTTGAAATTCAGGGAGGCTTGATCCAAAATATCAGCTCTATAAGTCTTGAAAATTTGACTGAGACGTTGGCACCACGTGCCGTACTAAGTAGTAATTACTGTCGTCTAGGATAAATTATTGTTTAGAACAGCCTATTATGGAAACTATTGATTTTACTAATCTTGATAACACTATATGATCTTACAGTCGCTTCAAATGATCGATAATTTCATTACTCACATCTTCGCGATTCAGAATGACCGTATTGCCCCTATCCACGAGCGCAAAGACGATCTTACCTCCCAAAGTTATGTCACGCGTTTGCAATATCTTTTGTTTGAGACATGTTTGCATGGGAGTGCCAGACGTTTTCATTAACTCCGAATCTATTTCATGCCTAGGATATATTTTATGACGAATCTATTTTATGCAAGGGAAATTACTGTGAGAAGAGTTCACGGGTTTTCTCCTCTCAGTGATTCTATTCTGATTAGATTCATCAACCTTTTTCTAAGATCTCAGCCCTTCATTTCTAATATCCTCATCATTCTGGTATTTCCCGAACCTAGCTGTCCCCTGGATTCAGGTTACTCCTTGCAAAAATTATTGAATGTCTTTGGCCTAAGCGTTTCCTTCGCATCCTCAAACTCTTAAAGTTTGTCATCTAATTTACTTGGAGATGCAATCGTAGACCATTTATCTAGATATAATTCTTTGAATTCGGCTGAAACTCGTCTTTTCATCAGATCGACAAAAATGATATCATTCAATTGATTAAAAGTTCGTACTTCCAACCCTAATATCCATCCATCAAAATAAATCTATACCTCATGAAAGAAATCGCACCAAGTAGAATCAGGGCTTATCTGCGAATTTCCCAGTAACTGTCTGAACTTATCTATTGTAAGTTTAAATTTCTTAAACAACAATGACTTAATCTATACATAGTCTTGAGCCATTCCTTCAATTTCCTGAGCTATTAAATTATTTAAATCGGTTGGCAAAATACTGATAAGGTAAAATAACCTTCTCCAAGAATTTGCATAGTTTTAGTTTGCTTTTCAAAGAGGTTTCTTAGCTTTGTTTCTCAAAAGGTTCTATTAATAAAGATATCTCATCTGTTGAAGGTTAAGTATCGTCATAAGATTTTAGCAATTTTAACCAAAAGATGATGTAGCAACTAATACACCATTTCTCTTCCTTACTTTGAGGCATTTTAATTTCATCCGATGTCTCTTATCTCAAATTCTCTATCTATGTTTCTTCTAAGATTTCTTTTTAAATACCCTCACTAACAATACTATCAAACATATTAGTAGCTAAGGTTGGTTCATAATGTTTACATTTAGTTATTAAGTCTTTTAAATCTACTACCCATAAATCACTATTCGCTTTCTCATATATATATATATATATATATATATATATATATATATATATGAAAAGAACACGTATAGAAACTTATAATAAAAAACACAACAAAAATTACGTTTTAAATCAAATTAAAAATGTAAAATTCATAAGAAAATGTCATTAACAAATTAATAAGTAAGCTTAGTATAATTAGAAATCCTGATTATTTTTTAAAATTACTATAGAAAATTAAAAAGTACAGAAAAAGTAAGAAACATACAAAAATAATAATTAAAATAATCAATTATAGCATTATGAAATTTAACTTTATTTAATATGTAAAATTAAAACATATAATTTTCAAAAAATACTATTATGACAAGGTCTTAATAGCCAAACAGATATTTATGCCTAAAAGAAATAAACAAGAAAATTTAAATATTAGATAGAAAAGATAAAAATGGAGATAAATCAATACTAAATATTGTCTTAGGCTTCGGACTTGGAACTACGTATTTATACTTGTATTATGGATCAAAATCATCATTCTTCAGCAATTAGGTTATATTTTATAACAAAATCGAGTACAATCAAAGATCCTCATTCACGCAAGCAATTCAACCACATAGGTTAAAGAAAATATAAGCAGTGGAATCAATATTCATTTTGTCTAAATTAAAGTAATTCATTAAGAATAATTAGTACACATTTATATATTTTATTAAGCAAATACAACTTAAACATAATTATAAAACTGTTACTAATCTCAAGGCTTGTGATCTTATTCCATGTGATTCATATTTATTTATCCTACTATTTTTAAAATTATTGAATAAACCCTTATGCCTAGGAAAACATAAAATACACATTCTAAAATAATTTTAAAGCAATAAATAAACATTCTTATAAATAAAAATTTAAATTTAAAAAAATTATCTGAAAAAATATATACATAGTGACATTTCGAATGAAACATAAATGACTAAAAATGTGATACACTACATATATTTTAGGTCAGATAATAAAAATCACATTTACTTTATTTAATTATCAGAGCCAGATTGCATATTCGTGAACATTTGGCGTCTTTGAGGGACATAATTATGAAACAAAACATCATAGATATTAAAATTTTTCCCGATTTTCCTTAATATTTAAAAGTACTTCCTTTAAAATATTTATAAGAAACAGAAAAAGCTAATCTGTCAAAGAATATTATTCAAAATGTGCAAAATCTCAATAATTAGCTATACAGTGTTTGTTTTTCTAACAAATAATTTAAAACATTCCCTTGATACGCCTACTGCTCTAATAAATTATACCGAGAAATCATTTTATCCTCTTAAAAACAATCTTCATGTTTAGCTTGCATTTACTTGAGCTTAAAAAGCAACCAATTTAAAACTTCCTGCACAGTATGTTATTTCTAAGTATCATCGTGAAGAAAAACATATAATTTTCTATTAAATAATTATTTTTCAAGTCGCTAAGTCATTTTATCAAACAGTAAGTCGTTCCTCTCTTTGAAATATTTTCAGAAAAAATCTTAGTTTTTATCTCCCCTAAAAATCATTTTTTATTAAGCCTCGATTTTTTTTCTTTGCAAAACTGACATTATTGATAGCCGTAGAAGAGAGAGAAAGTGATAAAAACACGTCTTTTTTACATTCCAAAAGCTGCAATTATGCAACATAAAGGCATTGCATAGTTTGCAGCTAACGACAGCGCAAGGAATTTTGTCAACGAAAAATTCTTGTCTTGCCATGATTTCCAATATATATATAAAAAATTTCTTCTTAAAGCAATGCATACACGTGAGGAAAAGCCTAAGCTTCCGAAATCTTAAAGGCTTCTGAAATGGGTTGTTAAGGTTTCCCTTTCCAAACTAGTTTCTTTTAAAAATCTAGATAGTTGCTTATCTTTTCCTGCTCAACAGGACAAAGGACCTCCTCTCAGTCATGTTTAACTCCCAGGAGAATTCCCAGAGCTTTAAATACATTCCATTTTTAACATGGGATCGTTGATTTTAGAGACAAAACCTTGATTAGATGCGAGCCATGAAGTGGGACTTAAGGCCGAAAGAGATTAGGGGAAACTGAATAAAGGTATTAAATGGATTGCATCGCATAAGCTATAATCTATTCGCTCCTTAAGCTGCAAAGCTGTAATTTGGTATTTATTTATTGCTTAGGTCACAAATTATTTTAATCAGTTTCTCATTTGTTACACACTATGATTTGAACTATATTATTATCATTAATAGTGCTAATTTCTTACCAGAACTGATTTCATGTAGAATTAATTATAGCTTTAAATTTTTAAGAATTGTTTAAATGAATCGTTATAGAGTTAAATCTTGATTTTTGAAAAGAAAAAGGATTACAAATAATCCAGTAAACAATTTGTTTTGTTAAGTATATGATGATTGCTGTGCTCAAATATCACAAATTAAAACAGAATCTTGTTTAAACAAAGTCACAATTAAAACAAAGATATTTCTTATTCTTGCGTAAAAACAGTTAATTACATTAATAAAATCTCTCTCACAAGTACATGTGTGCATGTTTTCGGTCGCCCAAATTTAACTAAACTTATTTACTATTATTAAATACTTCTTTCCTTTAACAACAGGAATTATCTAACGTGGGCTAAACTTTTTTAAAATTTTCATTAAAGTAAAATAATAAAAATAACTTCACCTGAATAATAAATAACCCTTTAATTGAGAAAATGATTATGTGCATATTTCCAAGAAGCGTACAAGCACCGAAGGCGCAGAAGTAAAGCGCTCGTCTACAAAATGTTAATTCGCGGGTTCAAAACCCAGGAATTAACGTTAACACTGATAACATTAATGATTCTCACTAATGTTTTGTTTAAGTGTTCTCTGTTATCTTCTATAATTTCTAAAACGTTCCTGAATATTCTTTATGTTTTCAGAGCAGTGTTCTGGAATATTTTCATGTGTTCTCAGCCAAGTGTAGCTGTTCTTCGTCTTCCAATAAATCTTGTTATTCACTTATTTTTTGTGTGTTCAATTCACCCTGCTTCAATATAGTTTTTAGATTAAACGTTTCAAACAATAAAAACGTTCAATTTACCCTGCTTCAATATTTGCTTGACACTTTGGTAGAGGTGTGGGGTAGAACTTCTACACCATTTTAGAACCGCATACTACGTTAAGAAGTAGTAATTGACAGCAAAGTATTCTTCCAGAATTCGGTCTCTATATTGCACTTAAAGGAGCAAAAAACTTCAAAAGTGATGACTAAGGAAACTAAGCCCCCATTATTATAACTCCACAAGTGCATCAGGCCATAAATCCATCTATGTTTCGAGGAGACCATGGCCAAGACCTAAACAAGTGGCTTAAGGAGTATGACAGAGAATTGAAATACTATAAATTGAATGAAGGTTTCTGTCCGGCAAACGTGTTCTTTTTCATAGACGGAACAGCACAGGAAAGGTTCGAGAGTATTGAACAACTTCTGACATACTGGGAATAATTCAAGTCGGAGCTTACCTAAACATTTGATGATAGTAAATATTTAAAGAATAGATCCGAGGAAAAGCTGAAATGGTGGGCACAATAGCCTGATGAAAGCACATAGTTGCACATCCAAAGCGTGCTGAGACTTTGCCAGGAAACAAATCCTCAAATACCAGAGGGTTAAAAGGAGTCCCACCTCGTGAAATGTATCGAGGAGAGCTATTATAAAGTTTTCCTGACAAGGGAACTCACAATGACGAAAGAATTTGTAAAATGGTGTCAGTACTTAGAAGAGAGTCGATTTACCCAAAAGAGATTTGATCGTGTACCTAACATTATTCCTATGTTATGAATAACCGAAAATAAAGATCTAGTTATTATAATTCGGCAAATTGTCCGAGAAGAGCTCCAATGGGTACTTGCACAGAATACTGAAAATCCAGGAGCGCAATCGCAATCGATTGAAGCCATTGTCCATGAGGGGATACAGAAAACTCCAACACTTCTAATACGAGTGGCAGAAAGGTAAAGTGAAATTCGGCCACGCCAACTACTTTATTCAACATTTACGAAAAGGCAGACCAACGATTGAGCCTGAGCCTAGGCACAGAGATTGTGATTCTCCCTCTGGCAAAGCACAGGCAACAAACCTGCCTGTTTCCACTGTGACAGAACAGTACATGTCCTACCCCAAAGAATCTGCATGACTTCAAAAGTCTATGGGGCTCTGACGTCCAGAGCAGTGTTCTGGAATATTCTCATGTAATATACAAAATCATGCATTCTCAACCAAGTGTGGCTGTTCTTAGTCGACTAATAAATCTCGTTATTCACTTATCAATTGTGTGCTCGGTTCAATCTGCTTTAATATCTACGAGACTATAAGATGTATTATACATTGCGCATAGCTGATGAAATCAAAGGTAGCATCGCAAAATTCTGATTCTGAATTAGAAAGTTCGACTTGCGAATATCCCAGGGGTGTTTCATGTATTACTTGGACAAAAGTCCATTTGTACAAAATGAGAAAGTTACACTGGACACTTAGAACCTTTAAATGCAAATGTTTGACAATTTGAAAGGCGTAGAGACATTTTCGAAAATATTATTCGGTATAAATGCTCTTGCAGTGTAGTATTCTTTACAACTGAATCACAATATCAATAGATTTGCATTTATGATGGCGATTACTCATTTGGTATTAATATTTCAGCATCTCCAGCTTTATTTTATGTATCACCTTCCTAAATGGATAGGAACTATTTTCGAAAAGAGTCACACTCACTTTTAGCAGTGAACGTCTTTACTATCTAGAACTCGCAGCCAACTT
This sequence comes from Nephila pilipes, assembly GCA_019974015.1. NCBI lineage: Eukaryota > Metazoa > Arthropoda > Arachnida > Araneae > Nephilidae > Nephila > Nephila pilipes. Next base: position 1,682,537 of record BMAW01054716.1, read on the forward strand.
TAAGCTTAAGGTGAATATACTTATTGTATGAATCTGTTTCGATTACTTTCTTCGCTGCTGAAACGGGAACTTAGATGATGCTTTAATAGCGACCGAAGACCAATGAGAATAAATACATTTTGATCAAAAAAAAAAAAAATCTTAATATTTCTATTTTTATATCAGTTTTCGAAAAACTGTTTTTACTGTAGTCAGTCGATTTAATGCATAAGAGGGGATTTTATGTAACTCGGCCGTATACCTTTTGATTTTTGAAGAATCATACTATAGAACAACCAGTCAGGTGTTTAGCCACTCCTTGTAAATATCAAAATTGGGTGTTCTTGACCATGTTTGCTTATTTTGTTCAATTTTATAGAGCCTTAAAACAAAATAATAGCAACAGCAGTAATAGTCTTTGAGTAAGTATGCTACTTAATATATTTCTGAGGTATGGATAAATATATCTTTATTACTTATCTTCTAGTTTCTTCACGCATAACACAACAGGAAAACATTTACTATCTACAAATCACCAAAGACTGTCTTAATATTGAATTGTTGTTTTTAAAATTAATATATATAGCGCAGTTTTATAATTACTTTCAGCAAGGCTAAAATAATTTCCACAAACAAGTCTATTCAAATAGTTTTCACATTACAATGATTTTCATAAATTAAAAATCTAAAGTAGTCGTGGTTGCTGAGTTGTCAGGATCATGACCTTAGTGACCTTTTATACTCAAGTCTACTCGTTTGTTTCAGTCTTGATTTTCCTAAATACCTGTCAAGTTGAAAAATGGTAGGTTCTGAACGTTAAATAAAACTGAACATCTAAGTCAGTATTTGGTATAATAGTGTAAATAGTCATCAACAGAACTTGGGATTCTGTAGTACTGCGGCAATTCAACAAGCTAAGACAATTAAATTAAAACTTAAAATGAATTATTTATATGAAGAAATATTATTCATATAAACTTTGAATACCACAGTATTGGTTCAGATAACACATAGGTTGCGCAATTTTTAAGTATATTAGATCTGATAATCTTCACATGAGGTGAAATATGAGAATAAGGAACTAAATCAAGTCTCCTTCATCGTGGCTCTTAAAATTATTGAACAAGTTGCTATGGGTTTTTTGTTCAACTATATCTTAAATTATAACCAAACCTAAAAATTAATTTAACTTCAATCTTAAAAAGAAGCAAATTCATGATTATTTAAATTTTAGTGTTTTTTACACATTATATTCAATTTTGGAGCACTGTTTTGGACATACATATATATAAATGATTTTTACTATAGAATCAAGTTTTTATGCTAAATTTACCAACTCGAAAACAAGTTTATAATATTCAGTATAGAAATATTGTATAAGCGCTTGTAATTTTATTTCATATGATGCGTACATTACAGATAAGAGTAATTTGACGTTAGATTTTAAGTTAACAGCGTTTCCACGTATTCTATCGGAGTGTTTTTGCTGAAAAATAAATTTTTCTCGTAATTAATGTGAGCTAGAACTTTCATTCTAATTCATTTCAATTTATTTTGATTTAATGTTATATTAAATTATTCTTTCATTTGAAAAATATAAGAATTATCTGCAACCATAATAAACATAAATAGTTACTATTGCACAATTTCATTTTGAAATCTTAAAGCATATTTTTCAATCAATTGTGATCATGTATTTAAAATATTAACTCATGGGTTAATTACAAGCAAAATATACTCTCCGTCTGTGAAAATAGCGCACCAAGAAGAAAGAACTTAATGCAAGAGAAATTTGATATATTCATAAAGATACGTATGAAAGGCAAAAGTGATCTCAAAATTAAAGCAGAAGAGTAATTTGTGAGGCAGTTATGGGACTTAGATCAGTCCTTTCAAGCGATCGTTGCCCACCGCATGCTGCGATTAAGGTCTCAATAATGTGCATCTTTAGTCAAACATATGTCTGATATTGTACAGGGGAAGACTGGCCCTGACAACTGTTTTTAAATTTCCAATATTGTGGCATGGCAGCAGGTCACGTTGTATCTGGTCTTATACATGTTTTTAGGAGACAAATAGGGTGAGAAAGAAGACAATGGAAGTGTTTGCACATGATGTAGACAATCTTGAACTTTCCGTACTTGTCGCAGCCGGACATTATTTTTCTGAATAAAAAGCACAAGAACTCCTGGAAAGGAATATGAGTTCATGAGGTCGTACGATATCATTCATATACCGCAGGGATGCCATCGTGTCACTACTAACTACTAAAATAGATGAAGTATCAAAGAGAGAAGATATGGTTACCCTAAATATAATATCTGTTATTCGGGATCTTTGCCACTCAACAGCAAGGTCAGTATTATACCCAGAGGCCTTCTGCACCTTACAGGATTGTTATGTAACCCTAAAATGAAATGTTAAATCATAAATGAAGAGTTACTTACATCACAAAACTTCATTCCACAGTCCATCAAGTTACTCTGGTTTAGCACCATTACAAGCGGAGATACAGATATTTCGATGTTAAAGGTAGAACTCATAAAAGGCACTGGTATCTCAGATTTGCATTTTGGAAGCATCTCGTCACGATTTTTACATTCACTCGAGCTTCTACAGGTCTGATAACAGAGAATCGGGTTGTCATTGGATTTATGCGTGCCTGGTAAACGATACTTATGTTTTCTCTATTGATGGTTTGACCGATCCTTCCTGAACTGGTACATCGTTTGTTACTTCTTTTATGTACCCACTATGGTCAACAATGTCTGACAATACTGTCGGAACGATTCTAGTGGCAGGCTATAGGGCCCACTGAACCACCTCTTGTGATTTTGATAATAATAAAATAAACGTTTTGAAAAAGTTATTTTATTTAGCAAAGCGTATTATAAAAATGTATTCAAAAACTTTTAATTTAATGAAGAAAATATAATATTAAAATTTCATTTATGAGATAATTATTTAAAAGAACACGTCTTATGAAAAATTAACTCTTTAATAAAAAATTCATTTGATAAATTTTTCACCATTGTAACTTTGTCCAATTTATGAGCGGATGAATATTCTTATCTTCAGCAATTTGAAGATAAATCATGAAAAAAATAATAAAATGCACAAAATAATGTATTCTATCAAGTGCTTATGCTTACAAATGACTCGATATTTAATAAACTTACGTATAAATCAAAATATTAAAGATAAGAATGCTATTTTTCTAATTAGATTATTTGTTTCGATTTAAAATTTTCCTTTATTTTCCCTAAGCTAAACGGTATATGCAATGCATTCAAAGCTCCCTTTTCGAGATCATTAAGATCATAAAAAATGTAATTTGAACATTTTACGGATAATTCGAAAATAATCCAACTGGTCACACAAGAATTTCCTATCCAATTAGAAAACGATTTAGAAATATGACCTAAATATTTCAATCGAAGCTCTTTTTATTTTCTTGTTTACTTTAATAGACTGTTGCTTAGTTAAGACGAAACTTTCCTAAGAAGTAAAACATGTAGTGAAAAAAAAATCTTTACTAGCTTATGTGAGAGCAAGAACTTTTAACGGGCTCTTTATCACTGTTAATCGTGAATCCCTGGGTGGGAAATAAAATTAAGTTGACAAGATGAAGGTAATTGATGAACCAAACACAGCATTCTCAGCGATCTGTAGAAGCCTGATATAGCTCCATGAGTGTTAATTGCTCCCTTGGGTATTTCGAGATTTTTTCCGGCTTAGCGTCGTAGGAATTTCTTTGACAAGTCGGGGTCATAAGTTGACTTATGCCATAATATACAGGCTTTCAAAATTGGGAGCTCTGCCATAAAACTCTTGTGACGTGATTTAGATGGATACTCAAGTAAAACATATTTAAGTCCGGAGTTTGAAAAAAGAGAATAAATATAAAATAAAACATATACATTGGAATTCAGGCTGGAAAGACTTGTGTATGTTCTTTCATTCTAGTTAAAAAACGAAAACAAATCTTCCTGCGCCAAACCGATTAAGAAAAAACATTGATTATTGGTTGAATTTATATATAAATCGTTTTGTTGATAGAATGTTAACTAAATATAGATCGTAATAGTCTTGTAGAATAAAAGGCTCAAACACTTAAGGAATTAAATATGATTTTTTTTAGTTTTTAGTTTAGTTTAGTTTCATTAATATCGCACTAGAATTAAATATGAAAATACCCCTTATTGAATGTTCGTTTCTTTTTTTTTTTTTCATTTAAGTTAAATAGAAGAATGTCAACTCTCTAAAGTAGTTTACGGAATAATTTCTTCACGAGTATGTTTAGTTTTGATATTATATTCTGCAATGTTTCTTAAATGAAAGCTTTGGAAGAAAAAATTATTTTATTTTTGAAATATAGAAACTATTTCAACTATACAATATATGTGCGACTTTCTGTTCTTTTCTTACCAAGTTTAGTATAGGTTTGCTCTGCGATGGTAGCATTCGTTATGTATAATAGATGGAGCTCGACTGTTCATCCGAAATTCTCTACCATCTCTAGTGATTAAGTTGGAAAAGAGAAAATAAGTTCTATTTGGAAAGGGTTACGAAACTCTTAGAAATCTTTACAACTCCCTTTACACACCTTAGGCAAACTAATGAAATCTGCCTTAGCAAGTGCAGTGCGATCTTCTTCCCTAATCTTCAGCAGGAATAGGAAGCAAATCTCGTGTAAACCTTCATTAACGGCTTTATTTCTTCCACGAAAGAAAACTGCGTAGTTATCCAGCGCCATGCTTCTACTTTCGAAGTTGTGCAAAAGGCTATCTCCCTGTAGTAAGAGAGTCTGTAACGAGACTGCAACAATGACTTCTTTCTTATTCTATTTTCGCCCCTTTTACGAGGCCAGTAGGGACAATTTTAGGACTTTTGGCCATTGTTAGAGTCCCTTCTTTAGTTGTCATTCCATTATGGTGGTCTAAAATGAAAGCATTTTTACGCATCACCGAACGCTATGTCCTTTTAGAAGGTAAAAAGTGAGCTAGGCGAGTACAAAATGCGTGTCGGCGTCTTGCTAATGGCTAGTGAAACTTTTCTTTCATGGAATGAGATTTCAGAAGTCAGGCACATTCCAGATGGACAATGTTGTGTAAAAGGACGTCCAATCGTTTAATAAGAGCTCATTGAGATGACAAATTTCACCTCGTTCGTTATAACGAGGGGAATTATATTCTTTCTTCATTTCTTCTATCAACTTTATGTATGTGTGTATTTTTAAAACATTATTTTTGGCCTTCCGTCTATTAATCAGGCCAAGAAAAATTTATTTTTATTTTCATGGCTGTCCATTATAATCGCATATCTACGAGTATCGTTAAATAATTCGAAAATTAACCGTGTTTCCAAAGAAAAGTTTTCTGTTTTGTTCAATTTTTGTTTCATTGAATGAGATTTCAGAAAGAAGAAACGAAAAACTACATTAGTGACGACAAATAGTCATTTCTAAATAACAATACACCAAAAAAATTTAATATACTATTATGCTGAATTTAACAAATATTAAATTAATATTTGTTTGGAAATAATGTATACGTTATTGTTATAAGTAATCTCATAATTCCCTTCTAACTGCATATTTTGCCTATCGCAAGTTTTAAAAAAAAATCAGCACTTCATTGTATAAAATGCAAGCTATTTTTCTGAATGAGTCTTTTGACTCTTTCACCATATGTCCAATAGAATTTTTTTCTTTTGAAACATTATGGATTTCATTATGGAATTCAAATAACTTCCCTGTAATGATGTTAGTTAGGCTTCTTACATTTCAGACGTTTCTCATATTATAAATCCATTAAGTATGCCTTATGTGAGCAACTTTAGGCATATATACTTTTGCAAGTTGCCGTTATTTATTTTTCTGTATCTCTATTCTATAAAATAACTAAATCTAAAGAAATCACAACACACACAATTATAGTTAAATTTTCATTAAAAAAGATTAAATCAGTATCATGATATTTCTCAACATATTGTTATTAATATTCCCGTATTAATAGAAATACTCGTTTACGATAAACATAATCAATAGCAGAGAACATTTTTTATTAATTTAATATCACTGGAACTATAGCTAATTCCTCATGTTTAAAAAAAACTACTAAGCGTAGAACTTTTGTTTTACAGAGTCAGGGAGCGTCATATTATTAAACAGATTGTACAAATTCAATTAGTTCAATGCGTGTATTATATGTTTTATCTCGAACCTCATATTTGACTTATTGGGAAGATTGAGCTATCTGAAAATGGGAGAAATTGAGCTATCTCGCAAGGGAGAGTTCCACAAAACTCAAACAAAAGACTGCGGATCTGTTTGGAATACTGTTTATTTAATTACCCAATATTTCATTACGAAAATCAAGTTACCTGTCAAAAGTAAACGTGGATTGGAATATTCCAACCTCTAACATATCACTAATGATTAATGCTAATCGGTGGGGGAGTAGGGTTTGAGATGGGCGTTGTATTCGTGAATTAAAAATACGAAGTTAGATAAATCTGGGTTGGAGCCTTCAAATTCAAAATCCTTTATTTAAAAAAAAAATCAATGGATTTCTGAGGTACTCTACTAGTATATCATTGAAAGTATAATCCTTTTAAATATTTAAGCAAAGGCTTGTTTTATCATATAAGGATGGTTTTTTTTTTTTTAATTTTATTAAGTCGTTTGCTTTTCTATGTAATCAAAAATCTCTTTCCGTACGCTCAATGATATTAAATAATTTTTGATCATATTATTTTCAAAAAAAAAAAAAGAAGGAAAGAAAGAGAAAAAGAAAAAGAAAAACAAAGATCAAAGAATATTTGGAGTGCATTTTGAAATCAGACAAATATTAAACTGTTAATACTAAAATATTTTTCTTCTAAATTGAAAAGGAAAATGAATGTATGAGAAAAATATATATGCATGACACCAACATATTTCTTTATTATTTTTAATTTTAATTGTTAACTGAAAAAAAAAAACTTTCATTTATTTAACCATTTTGATTATTATCTTTTTACTATAAATTAAATTCTTTTTTGTTTTTGTTTTATTAAATGAAACATAATTTTTTTTAATTAATTAATTTTCAGTACCATAAACTATAAATATTTAGGAAGTTTAATTAACAGTTTCAAGAGAGCCGTAAGGAAAAATCATTCAGAAATTATGATTAATACAACGTAATCGGTAAATTCAAATTAATGCGAAATATATTCTTTTCCTGAATTGATATCTGCTAATGATAGGCTAATACTTAAAATGACTCCTCTTATTTGTTTATTTGTTTACCTTTAAAATAATTTAAGTAACATAAATAAAAGTAATATGAATATGAAAAGTTAAATATGAATGATTTTAAGAACTAAAAATATTTCAAAAACTTAAAGATGATATATATATATATATATATATATATATATATGATAAGAATGTTATAAAATTGAGGATGTTCAATTACTTGACAAACCTATTTAATAAAATTAATAAAATAAATTTGAATTAGAAAAAAAATATGTAGTAAATATTCCAATAAAAATTATATAAGGAATATATTTACAATATTATTTGCATTCTTCTGGTATTTATTGAACCCTAATATATATTCTAATTCCTCCTTTTGCTCTTAAATTCCTATTTATGTAAATTTTACGGAGTCGCGCTAAGAATTTTCGTATTTGGTAGAGTTATTGATCTTGCCTTCGTGATTGCTAAATTTTGAAAGCACGTTACATATTTATATTTTCTAGACTAGTGCAAATAAAATTTCATAATTATCTATAGTATATGCGAATATATTTAATAAGGTTTACATAAAAATCTAAGCATCATTTCTTAAATTGTAGATATAATTTATTTAAAAAGTATTATTTTCTTTTGAGACATTTTTTTTTCTTTTATGGTTTTCTGCAATTTAAAGTTATATATATAATCGGTTAGTTTGTTATTAGATTATATACATGTTTATTATTAATTCTTCTGCATTATTGATTTCTTATGATACGAAGGTCTTTCAATAAGTCCTTAGCAATTTCGAGAGATGCTGCTCGTAGCATCGAAAATGGTTTGCTTATAGTAAGCATAATCACTCACAAGATAGCTACTTAAGTCTCAGTTACTCGTATTCTTGACCATGACGCTTTTCGCCCCTCAAAATTCTTCATCATAACCTTTCTGGCAGATGAAACCATCTTCTCTTTTGTTGGAAAAGATTCACAGGGAGCAACCCAACGTTTCGATTTTTGCTTGATTTCCGAAGCATAATGATGAATCCAAGTCTCACTGAGGTGACAACTTGAAGTAGCAACAATAAATATTTGATTTTGCAGCAAATGACTGCCAAATCAAAACAAACTTATGAATCAATGTCAAATTTGCTTCTGTACCACTTAACAGATGGCATCAACCAATGGTAACAACAATTTACCTCAATAATGTTATCTGTCTTCAAATATAAGTACTTCTCGAACCACCCTAGTACATCACATTAATTAAAATTCCTTTTACTTCCTCTTCTGAATTTTTGACTTCTTTAATTTTTATCTTAATATCCTTATTTAATTTTAATGTCTTACTTTTTTGAATTATGCTTCTTATATTTCAGTAAGTTTATGCCTTATCGTGATAATATAATAGTATTTTTAACTCTTGATTATTGTATGATTTAAATTTAGTTAATTTTTTTTTTGTTTGTTTTGCAATTCATTAATTCATTATTAACTTTTATAGATGCACACACACACACACACAGATATATATATATATATATATATATATGTGTGTGTGTGTGTGTGTATGTATGTATGTATGTATGTGTGTGTGTGTGTGTGTTCTTAACATTATTGAGCTTTAAAAACTATTGAACCATGATATGTTATATATCCATGTATGTATTATTTCTTGAAATTTTGTAATACAAGTATAACATGCTTATAAAAATAAAACATACAACTTCTTTCATTAAATAGAGTACTTTCTAAAAATTATGGTAATATGTCCTGCAATTTAATTTTTATAATGAAACATTTCTATATTCAATAAAGTAATGTTTAGTGTTATGACTAAGTTTATTTGTAAATCGACGTAGTAAAATGTGTATTATAATGCCTTTTTTTCTCTTTTTAGTGCGTGATTCCGCAACTCAGAACCCTGCCGTTAGGTGGACAGTGGCCCTCCTTGCTTCGTGTTGTCTCTTGTTGTATAAGTCATAGATTCACTAGAATGTTTTGTACAACGTACAACTTACGTGTTTGTAAAAAGTTTCAATACTCAAATAAATAAATATATAAATATATATATAAATAAATCTATCTATCTATATATGCATGTATATAAGTAAAAATTGTTAATGGTGTAGACGTGAAAGAGAGGTAATAAAAAAAGAGTCAGTATGGTCACTTTATCAAGTATTACCCTGGAAAGCAGTGAATTGATAGAAGTAAGATTTTGGTCAATTGTGTTTTAAGGATAAGAACTGTATCAAGAAAAGATATTTGGAAAAATAATGTACTTCTCCTTTTTGTGAACGGTCATATTTTAATCAAAGTTCGATGTGAATACTGATTATAACATTAAGAATTTGAGAAAAAAATGAGAATTAATAAAAAATGATGCATCCGTATTTAAATGACCATTCTCTTTATTTAAATACCTTCCAAATCAATCAGCGGAAGAACAAGTTAATTAATATTTTTGATGGTTATTTACTGTAATTGAGTAAAACTGTGATCTAACAATAGATTTTAAAATGAAGCACTTGAACAATTGTAAATTTAACATAAATGTTAATCTTCGCACCTCTCTGAAGTTGCATAACATAATGATTACACCATGAAACAAATATGAAAAAATATTTTCATGTCGCTCAAGTTAACAAATACTATAATACCGGGGATGTAAAATGTAACACCTCAATGGCTTTTTGTATGTTTCATTTTTTTTAACTTTAATTTTATTTAGGATGTATATTGTTCTATACTATTTTTTTTTTTTTTTTTTTGCTTTATGGATAAGTTCACTGGTTGAAATACGCAAAAAATATAGAGATGAAAGATTGGATTACCATATAATTAAATTAATCCTGCTGTTCAGTCCAAGGCCTTAGATTTGCTACGTATATACTTATATATACGTATATACGTGAAAGCTTATATTTTAGAAAAAAAATTTCAAATTAAAGCGTTTGTCCTTTATAAAAAAAATAGTATAATGAGGCTCAAAGTCCTTTCGGCGATGTGATTTAGAAGTGGGGAGAGTGGGTTGTGAGCCAAGGCATCGGCCTCGTTACTTGACATAGATTGAAAAATACGAAGAACGATGCTAATTTCAGTAAGACTTTATTAATCAAGTAATCAATCAATAAAAGTAAATAGCGAATATATTTTAATTACTTTCCTGATGAATGAGGGTATGTATGTATGTATGTGTGTATGTATGTTGATTCTACATAAATTTATCACGAAAAAATGCAGTAGGAAAGCAAAAAATTCTTTTTCTGTTTTAAAACTCTTACATTCTCATACTCATCTCATATTCCCATACTGTCATATACTAATGTTCTTCTAAACAACTTATGAAAGCACCTTTTGATATAGCCACGTGATCTGGCATCTAATTGTATTAACCTCTATGCGTCAGATTTAACGTTGAGGAGGGGGAACTATAGGAATTTGTATTACTATCTCTCAAAAGTTGCTCCACATCCGTCATAAATCAATCTTTCGACCCAATGATTCAGAAAAATTAGCTGAAGGACAGTGTTTTTGTTTTACTCTCTTTTGCCGTACGAATTCTGAAAAGGTTAATAATGTTATAGTTGTACTTATAAAAGGGAACTCAAAGAGGGCATTTTTTAATTCATTATTACAAATAAAAAATTATTTATCTTTTTATCAAATTCTGAAAAGATTATAAGTCAATTTTAGTTTTTAGGTTCATCAGTAAATAAATAATTAATAATAACATGATCAATTGATTTAAACTAGATAATCTATTTAAATTTAAACCCTTATTATTAACTGGAAAGTTTTTACCTTAAAAAAGCAGAAAAATTTCCATATGAGGCATCCATGCATTTTTACTATCAAATACCATAAACTTATGCATTCCATAAATTATTTCGATCTCTAAAATAAATCAACTTATCGGAAAATATAGATAATCAGCCGATTGACCTTTTATATATAAAAGAAAAGAAAAAAAAAATTGCAATTATCTTAAAGTAATTCTTAACAATGGTAAAGTTGCATATTCTTGAAAGTTACTTTGTTGCAATTCCGAATTAGAGTCATGTTATTGTAACATATTAAGTGAACTCAGTATCTTAGCCGATGGAAAATGTAATAGTTGAAATCAAACATCTGAAAAACATTAAGGCAAAGAATTACATTTACTATCATAAAAAGCATCATTATCACACGTCATGATCATAAAATATTCACAAGGAGGAAAAAGTTGTTATATTGATATAAGAAAGCATAATGAAAGTATTACTCAGAGGTAATGGACTACACAGAGTTTTCCAAATCCAACGTCACATCTACAAAAAAGCCATGCAAATAAAACAGAAGATTTTGACAGGAATGATAGCGGGAAAATTTGTTTAACGACACATAAGAGGTATAAAAACTGTTTCCCATGCAAAAAAATGGGTCTGTCATTATCTCGCAACCATATTAGACACGGAAATTTTGGTCTGAAAACCACTTCACTTCAAAAAAATATTCGCGAAGAACAAAAGGTTTATTTCTAAAAAACAATAAAATCGCATATAAACCGGAAAAGATATCTTGAGTCTAAATGATAAATATTAAAGCATTAAGGTCTCTAATTTTCCTCATAAACATAAAAATTAAATTGCCTTAAAAACTTTCTTGATACTAAAGTGTGATCGTAGAATAAAAAGGTAGGCAGATAAATTAAAATAAATAAATATATCGCAGATAATATAATTAATTTAGTTTAATACTGCTATAAGGATTGTAAATTATAAGTAAGCACATTGAGAGTATTTATAATCTATAATATTTAGAAAAGTATTTTTGTGTGAAAAGCCTATAAAATAATTTCAAAAATTTATATGTTTCTGGTATAAATCCAAATAAAACAATTTTCTTTTTTCCATTTTAGAAAAGTTGTTTCAATATAAGAGTACAAATGAAAGTGGTTGTAATTATGCGAAAATAATTTCTAAAAAAGGAACAAATGCTTTGTTTTTAAATTTGAGATGTTAACTCAAAATACTTGCATTCTTAAGAAATAAAATATTTCTTAAAAAATTAATGTTGCTATTACAGACTCCTATAAATTAAAAAAAAAGCTTTTTAGATTATTTTAATGGCAAAAAGATAAAAAGAATGCATTTCATGTTTTAGAAAAAAAATATTATTTCTTAAATGCTTTGTAAAGTCATATTTGAAGTATCTTTATAAGAAAACAAAACATATATATTCAAAAATATTTCCATGCTCTACACATTAGATTTTATTGCATCATCCAATCTAACTGATTTTACTGTAATGTCCTAAATACTTAGTATATAGAATAATTTATATTAAGCATTTTATAAGCATTTAATAAAATAAATCACAACCTGTACGCGTAAGATATTAAACAAATTTGAAATGTTCAGAAAAGGATATCACGCATTTTAACACATGTTTGCTGCATCTTCTCGAAAGAAAAACACTTCAATCTTCGGAATTATTTCAAAATTTTAGTACTGAAGTTCATTTAAATTTGAGCTAAATATTGAATAACGGATAACTGCTATTTGTTTCTTTCAGGCTTTTATTAGATATCTTGTCATCAGTTTCAAATGAAATTGATTCAATATAATACATTTGAATAATTTAAATTTGATTATAAAAGTGAAATAATATGTATTTTTGGTCTTATTTCAGCAAGTAACTCGAAGAATACAAAGGACGAAATTTAAACACTATTTAAAAAGAGAAAATTAAAAACTCTACAAAGCAAAATACTATATACATATAAATTTTTAATTCAAGAAGGGAGGAAAAGAAAACACTTATTAATTTTAGCATTTTTGAATATATCATGATTGTTTATTAGCTGCATTTTTGAGCACTGATTATTTATATATTGTTATTAAAAGTTTATTTACGCGTAATTAAAGGGAAAATAGAAAATAACGAATCTCAACGTCCTATTCTTTTAAATAATATTTTTAATAAGATAAAAAAATAGTTTATGTTAAAAAAATAATAGCAACGTTATGCAAAATGGGTAATGTTTCTGTGAATAGGTGTCATTAATTATTTACTCAAATATTTAAATATATACATTGTATAAGATTTCAGCAACAGTATTTTTTCGTGATCTTTGTTTAAATCTAAGAATTAAAAATTTGTACCTTCCACGCATTTTTAAAGAGGTATCTTTTTGTATACATATTAAAACTCTTTCTATTGAATTATGCGTAATCTTTTTTTTTATTATTTATTTATCTATTGAATTATTTGTACTCTACTAGTATTATTTATTTATCTGTAGAATTTTTGCTAATAATTAACTATTATATATTTAAATAACTATTATATTTCTATCACATTACTACTCTTTCTTAATTATTGCTGAAAAATCAGAAATAGTATTATCTTTAGATACCGATCTAATATTTATTTAATATAATGCTCTGTTTTAAGAAGACATATTACCCCCAAAATGACCAAAATATCGGGACAAATTTTACTAAACTATTTTATTTGTATGACTTTTCGAAATATGTCTAAAGTTTCATAACTGTATCTACATTATTTATCGAGTTAATTAAATTTATTTACGCTGTGCTAAGTCATTTCATTGATATTCAAAATTTTGTACTGCATTTTCTTACCTTGTTTTTTTTCTTACCAAGTATTTGAAATACTAAGATTATTTTTCGTAATCAATGTAACAATTAGGAAATTTTTTTTGATGCTTTGAATAATGTTTAAACAATGCTTATCGTTTTTCTTGACTTTTTTCATAGTGTAATAGAAAAAAAATTAACTATAACTAACCCTAGTACAACCAAACTCGTACATAGGACTGTGAGAAGAAATTTCAAACAATTGGGGGAAACTTACTGCTTAATAATATTAAAATTTGTATTAGTAGTAGGAATTTTAAAATATTAAAATATTTTCAAAAAAAAAACTTAATATTTTAAACTATTCTCCATTCGAAAATGAATTTTTTTTCTGAACTGTACATTTTATTTGTGTTCAAATAGCGTGAATAAGAAACTTTTCTTATATGTATATAATTTACAAAAAAAAGGCTTCAATAGTAGTACGGAACAGTGTTTCCTTAAAAAGTGTAAAATTGGAAAAAGTAAATATTTTGATTTAAAGCAATGCAGAACTAACGATGCATCAAATTCTAACTGGTGACCTTTATTTTTCGTATATTTTGTATTCTTTATAATAATTTTAATATATTATTAAAGATTTTATGAGATAGGTAAATGTTTATATTTAAATTAATGATTTAACTTTTATTTGTATACAATCATGCTTTGTATTTTTATATTTCAGAATGACATAAAAAATTCTCATTTTCCTTACTTTTAAAACCTTAATTTACACATATTTAAAGCATAAATTTTTTTCAAAAATATATTTTTATACTTATACGATTAGACTTAAAAAAAATAATTTGATCTGTTCAAATCTTAATGATACAAACAAGTGATACTATCTCGGAGGACTAAGAAGTTGGTACAAATCGATCACGACCACAAGAGATCTGGATCCTCTTCCTCGATAAAAAAAAATGTTCATTTCATCAAAGGAAGGTGCGGAAAAATCTCGATAATGGCTGCTACCAGCAGGAAAAAAATCTTGCCAATTGTCCTATTTTTTCTTTCTTTCATAAACATTTATGAAAAAGAAATACTCTCACACACACACACACACACACACACACATATATATATATA